>JAFEUB010000273.1:362500-370000 GCA_024529925.1 Ophthalmolycus amberensis | reverse complement strand
TGGAACCATCTGAACATGACAAACACAGAACTACTCTACAAATCAACATGAAGCGTAAACTCATCAAACTTAAAGCAGAATCCACCAAATACAGACAAACTACAAGCGTGTGCTGATGTGTGCGTGTGAACATTTACCTGCACTAGTTTATATGTATATTGTTTGTCTCTGAATTACTGTGTATAAATAAGATATATACATGTATATATACACATGTATGTAAATAATATCTGACCAGCAGCGACATGAGGAACTTGTGCAGGTAGACGATCTGGATGCAGCCCAGACGCATCGTGACCTTCCCGTCCACCCTCGACGTGTCGCTGTATCCGTCTCCCTCTGTGGCCCCCGAGAACAAGGAGAGCCTGAAGCTGAACACCTCCTCACCCATGATGGACACCGCCTGGGGGGGGGGGGGGGGGGGGGTCATTCTCATCCACATAGCTGCTTATAATAATGACTTTAATGTCGTACTGAACCATAGTGAACACAGAGAAGCACAGCGTCATGTCAGCGTGAGGGACCTTCGTGTGGACGGTTTTGGGGTTGACGTCGGTGACCACGATGTCTCGGAGTCGAGCGAACACCTCCGTCTCCTTCGCCTGCACCGACACCGACACATCGATTCCTGCAGGAGTCACGTGACACTGTGAAGCTCACTCTTTAGTGTGCGTGTTGTTTAGCACCATGATGGTTTTCATACCTTGGACTCTGATGTCGGCGATGCTGCGGCGGTCGTCACACACCTCCACGTGGAAACAACCCAACATGGCGAACAGCTTGAAGCTGAACACGCCGCCATCTTTGGCTCCTTTAGACACTGCAGAGAGAGACATGGGGGATTCAGAGGCCCTGCCCATCAAAGACAGAGACAACAATAGACAGACACACCTGTAGGGACTCACCTGTCCGGCCCTGTCCCGGCTTCTCCACCTGCTTTTTGGCGTCTCGGTCTCGGCCGGCGGCGAGTTGCGGCGGCACGGCACTGTTCAGGTAGTTTATGGTTGAGAGCAGAGCTTTGGTGTGAAGGAGGAAGTCCAGAGAGGAGAACTCCACCTGAAACACCAGCAGGTAAACAGCTGTGAGAACACCTGAGAAACACAAATGTTTATTTCCTCCTCCTCCTCCTCCTCCTCCCCCCCCCCCCACCTTCAGTGTTTGCTCCGTGTTGTTGAACTGAGTCTGGAAGCTCGGACCGCCGCGGTCGGCCTGGAGGACGAGAGAAACACAATGTTGATCAGTGTTTGTGTTAGTAAATGTGTCTTTATTTGCTAACATACATATATACATGTATATATACGTATATATATATACACACAGTGGCGGTAATGTAATTAGAGTCACTGTCATGGGATGAAACTAAAGGTTTGATGTAGGTGAGTAAGTCTGTGCTCACCTTGATGAACTCCACCTTCAGCAGGTCTGAGCCCTGCTGCTCCGAGGTGCTGATCAGGTGGAGAGGTTTGTTCCTGCCGTCTGAAGAAAACACATTTTAGAACTTTCCTATTAAAGCAGTAAGTTTTGTCTTTGTGTGGTTTGTTGACATCATTCTGATATTTATAAAAAATACAACAGAGACAAAAACTAATTTAAGTTCTGGAATAATTTCCATCAAGATGGAGAACGTTTAGTTTGTGAACATTTCCAGGAAGTAGACAATATCAAAAGTATTATAAATAAACTACATTTAGTCACTTCATTTGTGGATATGAGAACTATCTCATCACAAAAATAATAAAGTAAATGCATCCAAGAAGCATTTTTAAGACAGATTGATTGTTTAACTTCCACCGGAGGAGGTTTGAGATTCATTCTAGATGAAATGATGACGATGAAAAGGTGAAAACAAAACATTATATGTGTCCTCATACAAACGTATTAAATCTCATCTAAGAGACACTCGAAAAAAGACTTTAAGTTACTCTGAAGACAGTTAAGAGCACCTTAAAGTAAACTCCTTTAGTTGAATATGAGATTAATATGCAGGTCAGAGGACGACCAGTTTTTTATCAGATGGAATATTTTTACATTTATTTGGAAGTTCCAATCATGATGCAAAGATATACGTTACCTGGTACGTCACAGTAGTCGAGTGTGACTCTGCGCAGGTATGAAGTGACGCTGAGGTCGAAGCTCCGCCTATTCCCTTCAGCTCCCAGCTGACAGACGCTGAGGGACAGGACGGTCTTCTCCTGGTCCACCTGCCGGGTCAGCTCCAACAGCACCTGAACACACCACACACACACACACACACAGCTGTCTCACACGGAGTCACTATAAAACTCACATGATGATCTGAGACCAGAGGAAACTAACAAACCTCTTTGACTTCAAACTTGAAGTGAAGGTCAGTGAGTTCCTGACTCGAGCGCTGCTGATCCTCATCTGTCGACTTGTCACTGGCATCTTCATCTGAATCTGAAAGCCAGCAGCACCAATGAATAAGTGTAGGATGATTGTTTTCAACGGTTTAAAAGTAACAAACAAGATTAGTTACCCTCATGTCTCACGAAAATTAAGAAATACAGATGTGACTTTACCAACGGAATGAAGATACATATGTTTTGTCTTGAAAAGTTATTTTTCCTTTTTGTAATTCTTGGTTTTGTATCAGTTAAACAGCCAATCAGAGAGCAGGCATAATTGACCTGTTTCCATGGCGTTCAGGAGGACGGGGTGAAGCTGGAGTGCTCGTGGTCTGGCCTCCGCCAAGGACAGCACCTGCAACAGGAAACACACCCAAATATGGTGATAGATCCCCATCACTCCCCTAAACATTCCCGACAACTCCCCAAACTTCTCCCTATCACTCCCCTAAACATACTCCACAACTCCCCAAACTTCTCCCCATCACTACCCTAAACATACCCGACAACTTCCCAAACTTCTCCCCATCACTACCCTAAACATACCCGACAACTTCCCAAACTTCTCCCCATCACTCCCCTAAACATACCCGACAACTCCCCAAACTTCTCCCTATCACTCCCCTAAACATTCCCGACAACTCCCCAAACTTCTCCCTATCACTCCCCTAAACATACTCCACAACTCCCCAAACTTCTCCCCATCACTACCCTAAACATACCCGACAACTTCCCAAACTTCTCCCCATCACTCCCCTAAACATACCCGACAACTCCCCAAACTTCTCCCTATCACTCCCCTAAACATACTCCACAACTCCCCAAACTTCTCCCCATCACTACCCTAAACATACCCGACAACTTCCCAAACTTCTCCCCATCACTACCCTAAACATACCCGACAATTTCCCAAACTTCTCCCCATCACTCCCCTAAACATACCCGACAACTCCCCAAACTTCTCCCCATCACGACCCTAAACATACCCGACAACTTCCCAAACTTCTCCCCATCACTCCCCTAAACATACTCCACAACTCCCCAAACTTCTCCCCATCACTACCCTAAACATACCCGACAACTTCCCAAACTTCTCCCCATCACTCCCCTAAACATACTCCACAACTCCCCAAACTTCTCCCCATCACTACCCTAAACATACCCGACAACTTCCCAAACTTCTCCCCATCACTCCCCTAAACATACCCGACAACTCCCCAAACTTCTCCCCATCACTCCCCTAAATATACTCCACGACTCCCAAAACTTCTCCCCATCACTCCCCTAAATATACTCCACGACTCCCAAAACTTCTCCCCATCACTCCCCAAACTTCTCCCCATCACTCCTCTAAATATACTCCACGACTCCCCAAACTTCTCCCCATCACTCCCCTAAACATACTCCACAACTCCCCAAACTTCTCCCCATCACTCCCCTAAACATACCCGACAACTCCCCAAACTTCTCCCCATCACTCCCCTAAACATACCCGACAACTCCCAAAACTTCTCCCCATCATTCCCCTAAACATACCCGACAACTCCCCAAACTTCTCCCCATCACTCCCCTAAACATACCTCACTACTCCCCATCACTCCCCTAAACATACTCCACGACTCCCCAAACTTCTCCCCATCACTCCCCTAAACATACCCGACAACTCCCCAAACATCTCCCCATCACTCCCCTAAATATACTCCACAACTCCCCAAACTTCTCCCCATCACTCCCCTAAACATACCCGACAACTCCCCAAACTTCTCCCCATCACTCCCCTAAACATACTCCACGACTCCCCAAACTTCTCCCCATCACTCCCCTAAACATACCCGACAACTCCCCAAACTTCTCCCCATCACTCCCCTAAACATACCCGAAAACTCCCCAAACTTCTCCCCATCACTCCCCTAAACATACTCCACAACTCCCCAAACTTCTCCCCATCACTCCCCTAAACATACCTCACTACTCCCCATCACTCCCCTAAACATACTCCCCGACTCCCCAAACTTCTCCCCATCACTCCCCTAAACATACCCGACAACTCCCCAAACTTCTCCCCATCACTCCCCTAAACGTACCCGACAACTCCCCAAACTTCTCCCCATCACTCCCCTAAACATACCCGACAACTCCCCAAACGTCTCCCCATCACTCCCCTAAACATACCCGACAACTCCCCCAACTTCTCCCCATCACTCCCCTAAACATACCCCATCACTCCCCTAAACATACTCCACAACTCCCCAAACGTCTCCCCATCACTCCCCTAAACATACTCCACAACTCCCCAAACTTCTCCCCATCACTCCCCTAAACATCCCCAACAACTCCACAAACATGTCTCGATCCCTGCCCTAAACGTACTCAAACTTCTCCTGACACTCCACAAAACATTCCCCTTCAATCTTCCAATCACTCCTTCTAACTTTCCTTTCACTCCCAAACCGTCCCTTAAACTTACCCTGTGACTACCCTAAAGTTTTTCCCATCACTCCGATAAACTTTGCCCTAAATTCTCATGCTGTCTTTCATACAAAGTTCCCCGTTACTCTGCTTAACTTTTAAATCACTTTCTAAACTCCTCCTTCTAATCCTCCCGTTTGTCCACAAACGTCCCGTCAAACCCAAACTTTTGATCATCATTCTGCTTTGCTTTACCTCGTCACCACCCTAAAGTCTTGGAACTTGGTGCACATGCTCAGAGAGAGAGTTTTTAGTTACTGATCATTTCAGTGGGTGTGGTCACAATTCAACCAGACTGTACCAAGTGTACCTTCTCCGTGGGTGTGGACGGGGGGGAGCCCATGTTGGGGAGCGGGATGCTGTCGACCAGATTCAGAACGTGGTGGATCTTCTGGTCTGAGATCTTGACGTGCAGCAGCGGCAGCTCCCCTGACACCTTCAACCTGGACGCACGAACACCCCCGATATGATTGAAATAACATGCAGGTCAGTGAGCAGAGAGATCGGACACCTGTCCGCGGGTAAAAGTCGTACCTGGGCATCCTGGCGTCCTTCTCCACCATACACTTGGCCAGCTGGACGGTGAAGTCCATCGGCTGGAGGATGTGCTGGACCGATGAACCCTGCAGCCGAGCCGACTTCCAGGCCTCACCTGGAAATCAATTACAACAACAATAAAATATGGAAGCAGTTGTGTATTTGTGTGTGTGAGAGTATTAGTTGTGTACCTGATTTGCTGTAGAGCACCTGAACTCGTCGTAGCTCCACGTTGTATCTCACGTAGGCTCGATCCATGATTTCCTCCAGAGAGGAGGAGGAGGACGAAGACGAACCGCTCTGCTCAACGCTGTTCAACTACAAACACACACACACACACGCACACACACGTGTTCAACCAAACTGAACACAAACAGCTGTGAAATCAGACCAACATCTGGAAAGTAAAAACAACAAATCAACTATTTTCCTCGGGATAAAGAAAGTTCTGTCTGTTCAGCCCAAAGAAAAATAAAAACATTTAAAAACTACTATCATTAAAAACCATGATGACATTCAGGTGAGCTTTGTTTTTAAATAATTGTATTTCTTTAAACTTCTTTGACTGGAAATAAAAACATAAGAACTGACCTGTAAGCTGCCAAAGTCTACGATGATGAGGTCCGACGTGCTGCTGTAGAAACCAGCCTTGGGTATGAGCAGGTAGGACGGCTTCAGGTCAATCCTCAAGTCCAGGACCTTCCTGGTCTCAATGATGTGAGACAAACCTGCAAAGATGAGAATCCATCAGACTCCTGATGAGGACCGGATTGTCCTCGACTGGAAAATCTTTGATTTTTCTTTTGTCATTTGTCATTTTCAAAACATATTTAAGATTCAATTAGGGATTCAAAGGTATTTCTGATTGGAGAAGCAGTTTAAATACTGGATTCAGACTCTGTTGTTAGACTCAGCTCTAACTGTCAGACTGCCCTTAAATCAAAACTCTAGACTTTAATAACAATCACAATCAGACTCAGCTGTAGTTTCAGCTCAGGGAGATTCATCCCCTGGGGAACATGAACGCTTGATTTAAACATTGTGACTCTAAAACCTTTTAATACATTATTCTAACTGACCTGTGGCAGTTTTGTCTTTGATCTCCTCCAGTTTGGAGAGCGTGGCCAAGGTCAGGACCTCCAGATCGACACCTTTCCCGGCCTGAAAGAAGTCCACCACGCTGTTCACCGTCAGCTGGAAAGAAAGAACTATTCGCTGAAATTGTTCCCCACAAACAGACAGAACAAACAGACTCGAGTGATCTGAGGTTTACCGCGTCGTAGATGATCTCGACGGGCTGAGAGTGGACTCTGAGCAGATGGTCGGCGGCGGACTCCTCGGGGTTCAACTCGAACACGACGTTGAGCAGCGAGGAGGACGAGTCTCCCACCGAGGCGATGAGCGAAGGCACCTCCCCCTGCTGCTGTAGCCCTGTGACGAACCAGTGCTGCAGCGCCGCCTCCACCCTGCAGGTAGGACAACACATCACTATCGACGCTCCACAAGGGGATCAAACCTGTGGTGCTACGGGGGGCAGAGACCCACCTGAAGGCCTGCGCTCCGGGTCTCTGAGATATTTTGGTGCTGAGGTCGATCATCTGGATTTTGAGGATTTCCGGCACATCCGGCTGCTCTCTGACCGTCACCGAGGTGCTGAACAGCTGGAAGCTGACGACCACTGCAACATACTGAACACACACACACACACACACACACGGGTTAAACCTGGCTCACCAACCAAGTCCTGGTTCTACTTCAACCAGGAATCCACTTGAAACTGAAGGACAGAACAACCACTATGCTGAGGATTTATCTGATTTGTTACACACTGAACAGTAGAGGAGCTCAACATGTGTCCTGGAGGAAACATGGTGCAGTCATTCAACTCTACAGGGGTTCATCCTCTGAGGAGCAGGAAGGAGAGCAGGTCATTTCATAGAAACCTCTGTGTGTGTGTGTGTGTGTGGTGTGTGTGTGTGTGTGTACCTGTTTGGGTAAAGTCAGGTTGTGAGAGCTGCCGCTGTAGCCGATGGCGGTGTAAAGCTTCTCTTTCTCCTCAGCCGTCAGGAGGTCGTCCAGCCCTGAACCTGAACCAGAGGAGTAATACACAATGTTGCAAGTACTTCAG
>JAFEUB010000273.1:265000-357500 GCA_024529925.1 Ophthalmolycus amberensis | reverse complement strand
TACATCAACATAGATCTTGTGAGGACTCTGACAGTTGTGTTTTCTTTTGGGTTGACCAGAAAGCAAAAATGGATTGATTGGTTTGTTAGTTGGTCTTGGTCGGTCGATCGTTTGGTCGGTTGATTGGTTGGTCTTGGTTGGTTGGTCTTGGTTGGTTGGTCGATTGATTGATTGGTTGGTTGGTCGGTCTTGGTTGGTCGGTCGGTCGGTCTTGGTTGGTCGGTCTTGGTTGGTCGGTCGGTCTTGGTTGGTCGGTCGGTCGGTCTTGGTCGGTTGGTCGATTGATTGATTGGTTGGTTGGTCGGTCTTGGTTGGTCGGTCGGTCGGTCTTGGTTGGTCGGTCTTGGTTGGTCGGTCGGTCTTGGTTGGTCGGTTGGTCTTGGTTGCTTGGTCGGTCGGTCGGTCTTGGTTGGTCGGTTGGTCTTGGTTGCTTGGTCTTGGTTGGTTGGTCTATTGATTGATTGGTCGGTTGGTTGGTCTTGGTTGGTTGGTCTTGGTTGCTTGGTCATTTGGTTGGTCGGTTGATCTTGGTTGGTTGGTCGATTGATTGATTGGTCGGTTGGTCTTGGTTGGTTGGTCGATTGATTGATTGGTCGGTTGGTTGGTCGGTCGGTCGGTTGATTGGTCGGTTGGTCGGTCTTGGTTGGTCGATTGATTGATTGGTCGGTTGGTTGGTCTTGGTTGGTCTTGGTTGGTTGGTCGATTGATTGATTGGTCGGTTGATTGGTCGGTCTTGGTTGGTTGGTTGTAACCATAGTTTTAACTCTGCTGACTAATTAGATTGTTTTTGTCTAAAACAAGACAAACAGCATGGACTCACCACGATGTCTTCCCATGATCCTTTGTAAAAGATCGGACTGTTGACGTTCCAGTAGGCGCAGAGACAATCCAGACGGCCGAGCTGACACAAACAAACAAACACACAAAGAAGTCAAAAACAATGAAAAACTAGTCACAGAGGCCGATTGTTTCTACATCGCCCCATCAAACTGACCAACCAATCACATCACAGAACACTGTGACACAAACATTCAACTTCAGCTCATTTTAGGGTGTAATCACTTTTGTTTACTTAAACCAATAGGAAAACGTTGAATCATACACTTCTAGAGACTTTTACTGGGGAACATCTAGTAAGTACTAGTTACTAGCAACCCCTGTCACCTTATAGATGATCTTTGCTGCTTCGTTCAGGATGCACGACTTCCAGTTTTCATCAGTAGTCTGAAAAAAAAAGAAACAAACAGCGGGTCACTCACACCATAGTCTGTATACAATAAGTGGACGTAGTCATAGTGACGTCTCTCATCGGTTTGTGGACAAATTCAGCGATTTCGCCGTTGCCATCTTGGATTACGGGTGTTGCCACCTTGTTTTTTTACAACATAAGTTACTAAATGAACATCATGCTGTATTGAAGAAGACTTGAAACTAGAGATTGAGACCATAAACTCATGTTTACAATGTTTACTGAGGTAATAAATCAAGAGAGAAGTAGAGTCATTTTCTCATAGACTTCTATACAACCAGAGGAGTCGCCCCCTGGTGGACACGAGAGAGAATGCAGCTTTAAGAGGAGAGTACAGAAGTAGGAGGAGTTACCTGCAGGCTGAGCTCTGACAGAGTGACTCCCATAGACAGGGGGCGCTGTGGGTCTGACAGCTGAAACAAACAGTCACATGACACTCACAGGTTAGACCTGGTCCACCTGCCCATCAGAACAATGACATCACACTGAAATGTGTACACCTGGACAAAAACACAGAGCCTGAACCTCAACCTAGATCAGAACCAGAACCTGGACCGGTACTCACGTCGTCCTCGTAGCGCAGGTGGATGCTGCTGATCTTCACCTGCAGGTTTTTGATCACCTGAGTCGCCAGTTTCTCCGCGAATGTGTCCTTCTTGTTCTCCTGAGGCTTTTCTGAAATCAACACAAGACCATGAAGAGAGACCAGTCCTGAGACCCGAGACCAGAGCGTCTGTCAGCTGATCAGACCTGGACCTGAACAGACACCTGAGACCAGGACGTCCGGACCTGGACCTGAACAGGCACCTGAGACCAGGACGTCCGGACCTGGACCAGGTGAAACACAGTGAAAGAGAAAAACCTCACCTGCTTTGTTCTCATGCCGTTTCAGCTTCTTTAAGCCTTTTCTAGGCTTTTTATGTTTTTTAGATCCTTTTGGGACTTTTGGCAGCGTTGAAGAGAGAGAGAGCAGTTAGTGACAGAAAAGCCCGAAAAACACAGACAGGAAGCAGGACGCAGAGACAGAAGCTGTTGTTCTGTGCCACAAAATACAACAGAATATGGCGTTAATAGTTTAGCTTAGCCTTCTTCTTGCTAACCTCAGGAAAGCTGATTTTCTAGCTCTCCGGAGCTCTCATCTGCTCCGCCCACAACAAGACGCCTCATGTTTACCAACATAATGTGGTGTTACACGTCATTCTGTGCGTTACTGTGTGTGTGTGTGTGTGTGTGTGTGTTACCATTGTGAGGATCCTTGTAAACAACACTCTCCAGGCTGAACAGCAGATCTCCAGTTTGAGACGCTGACAGCAAACGCAGCATGAACATAACGGACAACATGTTAATTCATTCATTCATTCATTCATTCATTCATTCATTCATTCATTCATTCATTCTGCAGCCAGCTTTGCACGTTACAAATATGGCAGCGAGCATTAAATGCGCGAAAGAAAATCACCAGAAAGCTTTGAATCAGCAGCAGAAGAACACAAGCCAGGTGAGTCCTCAGGTGTTACAGGTCAGAGGTCAGAGGTCGGCCTGTCTCACCTCTGCGTGCAGCCATCTGCAGCGCCTCCTCGATGCGTTGCAGCTCCCTCTGCTTGACCTCCTGCTGGTCGCGCTCCTCTTTCGCTGCATCGTACTTTATTGCTACGAACAAAACACAAACAAAAGAGTTGATGCTGCATTCAGGCACTGTCGGTAAAATGGGAAGAACAGGGGGAAAAGAACCAGCGGACTTATTCTCTACAGCGCTGACCTTCAGATGCTTTCACTGCAGGTAAAGAACTGAATGACCTTCAGCGAGGAACCAGCTGTTCAGACAGAAAGTAAAGAACCAGATCAGAGTCTCTTTACTCAACCGTAAACCAACAGACACCTGGAAACAGGAAGCAGCATGTGTTCACTACCACCACAACCCATCAGGACTGGTACCGGTCAGCAGAGGTGGTCACAGTCACAGCTTTACTGAAGTCCAGGGTCCAGTCCACCAAGGTCCACCACTTCAACTCTGTGTTTCGAGTCATTTTGTGCCCTTAACATTTGAAATTGCTTCAAATGGAGCAACAGTATAAGACAATAACAGCAACTGTTAGTAGTTAGAATAGAACAGTTAAATCATGTCGTCTTCTGTTGTGAGGAGAATAAAAAGGATTCTTTGCTCCCGTGTAACGTCTTAACCTTTGAGTCCACACCTCTGCTGCTCCGTACCGATACAACAGCCTCCTCCCCACTACCAGTGACTCATCATAGACTATGAGTCAATCCTCCCAGATTAGAAACCAGCAGAACCTACATGGAACCATCACAGGGCTGCACGAGCTGCCAAGAACTCATTCATCTTCTTTCAAAAATCTAAAAGTGTAACCAGTTAGCATTCGATGCTAACAACGCGTGCATGTATCTCTGTGTCACGACTGTAGCTCCTTCACAGTAAAAGCTCTCCCGCTGCAGGAATCGGACAGCAAAGACGGCTTTTATTGTGAAGGAGATCTGAACATTTCCCATCAGATCACAACAGAGAATATATTATTATTATTATCATTGGAATTATTATCATCGTTACTATTATGTGGACGTCGTGCAACCCCGACAGGACTCCCAGAGACCGGATCGGACCTGAACCACCACCTCTGAACCTCGTGGTCTTACCGTTCTATGGACACGCTGTCAGCTGGGGTCCAGCTGGAACACACACGCACTACTACTGAGAACACACGTCATCAATCAGACTCCATTATGTACAAGCTCCACCTCCAGACTGGACCAGCCAATCCGCCGGCTCCCCTCACCAGGTCCTCCACTGTAGACAACCTCATACAACTGGAGAGAGTTTGATGGATGTTTAACTAGTGAACCCAGCTGTGTATTAGTAGTGTAGTTGGTGTAATCAGGTGAACCAGCTCATGATAGGACCTCCGAGTCAGACCTGGTCCCAGGTGAGGGGCCAGACTTATGATCCCCAGGACGGTTCCACGACAGCCACGTGGAACCCTGACGAGGAAACGTTTGGATCTTTTATACTTCTTGGGGATTTCTCCTCGTTGGTCAATCAACATTCTCAAAGTTCTCCATTTTCTGTGATCACGAATGCAAAGAACCTGCCGCATGGAACCTCCTCTCACGCAGAGTTCACAGCAAACCGCTGGAGAAGATTACTTACAACGTCAACGCAAAGACACCAGCAGAGTCCACAAGATCTTCAACTCCCGTCCAAGAGACGTCTGGGTGGATCCTGTTCAGAGTCACCATTGTGCAGCAGGCCGCTCAGAGTTGTGACCAGAAGATGGTTGTCGTACCAGCGGTGAAGGAGGCCATCGAGCTGAAGAAGAAGTCCTTTCAGACCTGCTCGGCCCATGAGACTGCTGGTATCAGGACGTCAGAAGGACTGCAGCTTCTGGGATTGCTGGAGAAAGAGAACTCGAGGCCGTGGAAAGGCTTTCCGTCGGCATCACAAAGACCCATCTTCAAACCTGGGAGGACCTAGAGGAGCCTGGGAACACCTCGGGGTCTTGCAGGAGGAACCGGAGGATGTAGGTTCCTGATCTCTTCTTTGTGTGATATTGAAATCAATGGACTGGTGATGGAGGCACTGTGTCAACGGATGGAGCTCTCTCCATAGAGCTTTACTTGGGAGAGTCTGAATACTAATGCTGATGGATAAACATGTGTGAAGCCTGTCGTCCTAACACATGACGGACACACGAGAAGGTTTAAAGCGTCACTTACTGGCTCCAGGAACCACCAGCAGGTACAGGCCGTCCAGCGTGGCGACCACAGCGTCATTGTAGAGATTCTTCCAGGGAATCTTCAACGTCAGCTTCCCTGGAAGAGACAAACAGGAAGTCCTCAGCAGCTGTGTGAGGTTACGTTGTTCAGTCCTCCGTTTCCATGTGAAGTGTTGAGGATTGTTTTTAACATTCTTCATTTTATTATTAATGTCCTTTTAAAGAAGTTAACTTACAGAATAACATATAGAGAATAGATTCAAGCCTTTGTTTTAGGGTAGAACTCAGGATCAGTCTTTGTCTCAAGACTTCTTTTTAAAGGTCTCGTCTCATTCTCACATGAAGGACTCTGGGTCATATTTATAATATATAGAAGATGATTTATCACCATTACTGGGATTACTCGTAGAAAAAAAGGACAATCACAACACATAAAATGATACGTATGATATATAATATAATAATGTATTATATTATATATTATATCACATTATTATATTATATATTATATTATATATTATATAATATATTATATTACATTATTATATTATATATTATATCACATTATTATATTACATTATAATATTATATATTATATCACATTATTATATTATAATATAATATATTATATCACATTATTATATTATATCACATTATTATATTATATATTATATTATATATTATATATTATATCACATTATTATATTATATTATATATTATATTATATATTATATCACATTATTATATTATATATTATATTATATATTATATCACATTATTATATTACATTATTATATTATATATTATATCACATTATTATATTACATTATTATATTATATATTATATCACATTATTATATTATATTATTATATTATATCACATTATTATATTATATTTAGTGCTGGGCAAGTTAACGCGTTAATTTCGCGGAGGAAAAAAAAAAATATATATAAATATATATATATATTTTTTTTTTTTTTTTTTTTTATTGAAAGACAAGAGACAATACATATACATAACAACAAGAGGATGACAAGAACAGTGGGATAAAGCCAGCAAACATCCTGTAGTCAGACTGTCATGTTTATGGTTTTGTATTGGAGATGTGATGTCCCTTCAGGGTTGCCGTAGAGAAAAGGCTTCCGCTGCTCTCCCTGGAGACTACTGGACATCGCTGGTAAAGTCAGCAGACACTCACATGTTAGTGCACCTACATGCTGACATTCACCGTAAACGCATTCAAACGCACAGATCGGGAGCGAGCGAAGGACTTTGAAAGTTCGCGGAAACATTAACGTGAGACAACATCCGGTTTCTTCAGACAAACATCCGGTTTTCAGAATAAGATGCCGACAAAGTATGAATTATATTCACATTAAGTATGAAACATGCTGCCTGCATCTCGTGAACCAAATGTTATTGCCCTTTAGTTCATATAGCAGTACTTTTAAATAAAAGTGCGCAATACACTACTTTATAATTCATTATTGAACTTTACCATAACAATGCGATTAATCACGATTAATCGCAAAAAATCCATGCGATTAATCGCGATTAAATATTTGAATCGTTGCCCAGCACTAATTATATTATATCACACTATTATATCACATTATTATATTATATTATATTATATTATATTATTAGCTTCAGAACTCACCGATCTGTCCGGCCTTCACTTTGAATGGAACATCAAACTCACTCTGAAACACAAAGACACAGATTATCATTGTGTGTATATTTAATATCTCGTCTTCTTTATGAGTCAGAAACATTTAGTCGTCACTTTGAACTCTGAAACGTTCTGATTCGTTTAGATGAAGATTTAATTTGTACTTTCTTAAACTTTATGAACAAAACAATTCATTCTCATTTCATATCAACTCTGTGTATGTTTATAACGGAGCATGATGTATTAATGTGCATGATGACGTCAGAGCGACACTCTGCATGATGACATCAGAGGGAGGAGGCGGGGCTTACCAAAGCGTTCTCCTTCACTTTCAGGTTCTCCAGAACAACGTTTCCTTGAGACACAGAAGAGGAACAGTCAGTACAACTGATTATAACGTCTTTATGTTATCTCACGATCCATGAAGCCAGAGCTCTGATTGGTCAGTAGGCGGAGCTTATATACGAGCAGTTGATGTGCTCAGCATCAGTTACCATGGTGATCTACCAGGTAACAAGCGAAGTCACCTCGATAACCACGACAGCCTGCTGCTTCCTGGTGCAGGACTGAGGCCGTTTACAGAGCCGTCAGCTGATTGGTGGAGCCTGTCTTTCTCCAGGTGTGACATGTGAACAGGAAGCTCCAGCGTCTGATTGTTTTAAACACAACATGAAGTATTGCTGACATCATATTTAAACAATGAGTCACAATATAATACAATGTCAACATTCAACATTTAGGTTTGTTATTATAGACTCAATGATCTCATATTATATTAAAGAGAACTAAATAAAACAGATGTTTAAAAACGTTCAAACTCATAAATAGCATCTGTCTGTCATGATGCGTTCAGGGACACTTGTTCACAAAAGCACTTTAAGATGAAGAGTCTTCTGTTTTATTCTATGAGAGAGGAGTAACACACACACACACACACAGTGTGTGTGTGTCCGTGTGTGCGTGTGTGTGCGTAGCTGATAAGCAGACGTTTCTCACCAGTTAACTGTCTTTAACCTCGTGACCGCCTCACTGTCCCGTGTGTCGCATTAACTGTTTAGTGTCTGGACGGTTTCACATGAAGGTGTATTTATACACATACATATACATGTATATACATACATACATACATACATTTATACATATGTATGTGTATATGTATGTATCTCCGTGTATCTCACCGTAGGTGTCTTGTTGACCGGATGTGACGTCTGTGACGGAGACATTAACACACACGTGGTTCCAACACACTGACCGTTAAACACTAACAACATGATGACGTAACGAGTCTCTCTCCAGTCATGCATGTGAAGATCAACTGTCTCAATAATTAATAAACTTCATATTCATGAAGAAGAAGCACTTCCGCCTCGCTGTGCTGGTGACAGAGTGACGCTCCACTAACGTCAACACTTCATCGGTTTATCACCGCCGACAAGAAGCACAGCCCAGAGCGAATCATCAATGATACTAATAACAATACTAATAACATGTTGTGCGATGTGTTCGTGCTTCTCGAGAGAGGAGGAACCGTTACAGGACGAGGTTTCTGAACGGGAGTCTGGTCCAGCTCACCTCCCCAGATCCCGATCTTGAGCTGGGACTTGTCCAGATTCTCCACGTAGTCTCCGATGAACCTGTTGAGCAGGTCGCTGACCAGAGCCTCGAAGACCATGGCTGAAAGCTCCGGGAGGTCGGGTCACCGTCGGTCTGCACCTGATTTCCGGGTTCTGACGACGAGCAGTCCGCGGATCCACTCTCTCTGGGATCGATTAGTTCTGTCTGTGTGTTGACGGTGATGTGAGCGCGAGAGAGCATCGATGAGTCAGTGAGGGTGGAACAAAGTACTATATATTAATAATAGTATTAATAAATACAATAAGTAATACTACATGGTACAAATACTCTGTTAAAAGTAAAATAAAAATACAACCAATTATATCTTTGATTATAAATAAATTCAACCAACAAATATATATAGTTAATGAGAATTAAAAAAAATAATAATAATTAAAAAAAATAATAACAACAATAATTATTATCATCATTATCATTATTATTATCATTATTATTAGTAAAATAAATAAATAATTTAAATGTTATTCAAGATGTTTTTTAAGAAATGAATCTTAACAATGAATTAACATAAAGGTTTTTATCAATCTTTACAGTTCAACACCACAGGAAGTATGAATTCAATGTTTCAAATGTTTCAAACAAAAGAAGAGATATGAATATGTGACAGATGTACAAACACACACACACAAACAAACACACACAGTGAAGAGCTGTTTATGAAAGTGAGACAGAAGAGAATATAATTCATCAGCTGATTCTGAACTGATTGAAGATGAGTCATTGTACACTAATCGTGACATGATGTATGACATCAAACTGACCCTGGATCTGCCATTAATGATCCAATCAGAGCACACACTGGTTTGAATGCACGAGGTTTCATTAAACCCGACACAGACCGGTGAGCTGAGGTTTAACTAGATGTTACAGGTTAGCTGATGTTTAACTAGATGTTACAGGTTAACTGAGGTTTAACTAGATGTTACGGGTTAACTGATGTTTAACTAGATGTTACAGGTCAACTGAGGTTTAACTAGATGTTACAGGTTAGCTGAGGTTTAACGAGATGTTACAGGTTAACTGAGGTTTAACTAGATGTGACAGGTTAACTGAGGTTTAACTAGATGTTACAGGTTAGCTGAGGTTTAACTAGATGTGACAGGTTAACTGAGGTTTAACTAGATGTTACAGGTTAGCTGAGGTTTAACTAGATGTTACAGGTTAGCTGAGGTTTAACGAGATGTTACAGGTTAACTGAGGTTTAACTAGATGTTACAGGTTAGCTGAGGTTTAACTAGATGTTACAGGTTAACTGAGGTTTAACTAGATGTGACAGGTTAACTGATGTTCAACTAGATGTGACAGGTTAGCTGAGGTTTAACTAGATGTGACAGGTTAACTGATGTTTAACTAGATGTGACAGGTTAGCTGATGTTTAACTAGATGTTACAGGTTAGCTGATGTTTAACTAGATGTTACAGGTTAACTGAGGTTTAACTCGATGTTACGAGTTAACTGATGTTTAACTAGATGTTACAGGTTAACTGAGGTTTAACTAGATGTTACGGGTTAACTGAGGTTTTACTACATGTTACAGGTTAGCTGATGTTTAACTAGATGTTACAGGTTAACTGAGGTTTAACTAGATGTTACAGGTTAGCTGAGGTTTAACTAGATGTAACAGGTTAGCTGATGTTTAACTAGATGTTACAGGTTAGCTGAGGTTTAACTAGATGTTACAGGTTAACTGAGGTTTAACTAGATGTGACAGGTTAACTGAGGTTTAACTAGATGTTACAGGTTAGCTGAGGTTTAACTAGATGTTACAGGTTAGCTGAGGTTTAACTAGATGTTACAGGTTAACTGAGGTTTAACTAGATGTGACAGGTTAACTGAGGTTTAACTAGATGTTACAGGTTAGCTGAGATTTAACTAGATGTTACAGGTTAACTGAGGTTTAACTAGATGTGACAGGTTAACTGATGTTTAACTAGATGTGACAGGTTAGCTGAGGTTTAACTAGATGTGACAGGTTAACTGATGTTTAACTAGATGTGACAGGTTAGCTGATGTTTAACTAGATGTTACAGGTTAGCTGATGTTTAACTAGATGTTACAGGTTAACTGAGGTTTAACTAGATGTTACGGGTTAACTGAGGTTTAACTAGATGTTACAGGTTAGCTGAGGTTTAACTAGATGTTACAGGTTAACTGAGGTTTAACTAGATGTTACAGGTTAGCTGAGGTTTAACTAGATGTTACAGGTTAACTGAGGTTAACTAGATGTTTCAGGTTAACTGAGGTTTAACTAGATGTTACAGGTTAACTGAGGTTTAACTAGATGTTACAGGTTAGCTGAGGTTTAACTAGATGTTACAGGTTAACTGAGGTTTAACTAGATGTTACAGGTTAACTGAGGTTTAACTCGATGTTACAGGTTAGCTGAGGTTTAATGTTACAGGTTAGCTGAGGTTTAACTTAAACTTTCTTCTCTTTTTGGTTCTAGGCTCCAGCTAAGGTCCTGGTTCGAGGCCTTTCACAATAAGAGCTTCAGTTCTGAGCATCATATTAACAATGAGCACACGATGTGACACTGACCTCTGCTCTACAGAGGCAACCTGTTAAACCCAACACTGTTTCCACGGTAACACTTCAGCCTTAAAACAGGAAGTGTACGAGAGTCGTTGTTGTTGATCGGGACAAACATGTTTTATTAAAAAAACATTTCCCGCTGATGGAGCGTAATCAGCGGTCAGCTGGTGATTGGTGCTGAGTGCAGCGATGATGTCGTCAGCGTGTCACAGTTCAGGGAATCGGCGAAAAGAAGCAGCTGATTGATGTTGATGGAGGAAACATCTAATGTTCTCCAATCAAACACACAGAGAGCATCATTAGTGAGCTCCACAGGAACCACAATATGAACACCAGCATATATCTGTTATTGTTCATTTTTGTAGTTTCCTGATTTGAGTCAAATCAAGAAATGTTTAACTTCAATCACTTCAGAAATCAGTTTTATACACTCATCTAATTTCCTGTCCTCTCTTCTCTAATAAAAACCAACAGAACCCTCCTTCAGGTGGAGGGTCGGGTCCTGGTGAGGTCTCCTGGGGGAACCATGAGCGCCAGGTGGGGGTTCAGAAGTGACTGCAGAACCCTAACGGATCCCTCTGCTGGAGCTCGTCCTGGACAGGGAGCTCACCTGGGACTGGGTCTCCACTCATGGGGGGTCAGTCTGAAGGGACCACATGGTCTTGGCTGTTGACCCTGGTCTACCAAAGCCAGATGTTTTGAACCGGAGCTCATGGAGCCTGACTCCAGGTCTCAGTTTGTTACAACAGTTTACAGGATGAAATAAAAACAAAGGTGGAAATATTAAGTACATAATAAACTTGGAAAAGTAAAGAAACAGATTTTTAAATAAACATATAAAATAAAAAATGATCAATAAAAATTTAAAAGAGATTCTGATTCAGGAAACACTCACATGTTTGTATGAGATCAATTGATCTGTTTCTGTGGCCATATAAATAAAGATAAATAAGAAAAAGACATAATTATAATTAGATGATGTCATCCCCCCTCCCCCTCAGCTGGTCATGTGACCTCCTGCCTCCTTTAAATCACCCGTCGTCCCCTCGAGAGAGACAGACAGCGAAGAGTCACAGCGACAGGTAAGTCACCTCTCCTCCTCTGTCTCACTCTCTCTACTACAACTTCATGTACTTTGACTTTATTTAAAGAAACTTATATAAAATATTATCATACAAATATGATATATTATAATTTGATATGATGTCATTCAACGTTTATTGTCGTTATATTTACAACAAAATATTGTGTGTCGTTCTGAGATCAAAATAATTTTAAAAGCACTCGATAAATACAACAAAATAATGATAAAGAATAAACCATATATAGTATGTATTTATATACGTATACTGTAAGTACATATTAATATTAAATTTATTTTATTTCACTGTTCTTTTTCTGATTTGAGATATTATATATATATTACATATATATTTGTGTGTGTGATCAGGTCATTACTATACTAACAGACAATATTATAAATTAAATTAGACACAGTACGAAACACGATTATGTGTATATAATTCCACTTTTTATAACCTGAATATTTCAGAAATGTATGTGAATATGAATTAATATATATTAATGAATCTCTGAGATCACTTCAGAAACCGAACTCTTATAATTAATAACTAAACTGAACACTGATCCGGTTTCCTTCTTTCAGAGGCCCTTGGAGGAAAAGCTGAGGATTGTGGGAGTTGTGGTGTAGACGGTCTCTTCTTCTTCTTCTTCTTCTCTGGGACAGCAGGATGTTGGGCTCTGTGCTGCTCTGCTGCTGGTCCTTCAGTCTGCTGCGTCTCTCTTCTTCTCTGGTTGATGGAAACATCCAGCTGGACGACGGCCGCCGCGGCGACACCTCCTACCTGTCTGACATCGGTCAGTAAACACCCGACCAATCAGAGAGCTCGCCTGTCACCTGACACGCCACAGCAAGGCTGAAAGAACGAGCCACTATTTAGTGACACAAACGTTACTGTGGGGGGTTATTTCAACACAAACAGAAATAATATCAGAACTGAACTTTATTAAATAACTAAGAATTTAACACATTAAATAGGAGTGTTTGTTTGCAATGGTACAAACTTTTTTGGTTTGTATAGAATGAAGCTTTGAGTAACATGAAGTACAAAAGATACGACCAGAACTAAGTAGTTTAGTTGTCTCAACCTAACTAAGTAGTTTAGTTGTCTCAACCTAACTTAACAGTTTAGTTGTCTAAACCTAACTAAGTAGTTTTGTTGTCTAACCCTAACTAAGTAGTTTAGTTGTCTCAACCTAACTAAGTAGTTTAGTTGTCTCAACCTAACTTAATAGTTTAGTTGTCTAACCCTAACTAAGTAGTTTAGTTGGCTAAACCTAAATAAGTAGTTTAGTTGTCTAACCCTAACTAAGTAGTTTAGTTGTCTAACCCTAACTAAGTAGTTTAGTTGTCTAAACCTAACTAAGTAGTTTAGTTGTCTGACCCTAACTAAGTAGTTTAGTTGTCTGACCCTAACTAAGTAGTTTTGTTGTCTAAACCTAACTAAGTAGTTTCCTGTGAAGACAGAAGTTTATTTTGTAAAGACTGTATTCATGTAACAAGCGAAAATGTACACGTGTTGCTGCACTTTAGCAGGAAAAAGCACGAAAAATAAATTGTATTGAGTTTCCTTTTAGTGAAATTATTGAATTTGAGTTCTCTCTGATGAACAGTTTGTATGTCTGTATATGTCTAGTGCTTTTATTGTGAAAGGTAAGAAAGAAAGGAGTTGATCTGGTCTGCGCTGTCTTTGTCAAGGTTGAAAGGAGAAAAAAAGTTTGCTGTCTTGGTTTGGATCACGGAGCTCTCATGTTGTTCTACACTATAGTTCACATATTGAATATGTCCATTCCAAACGAACAAAGCGATGCGAAAGCCTCACAAAAATCAACCGGAACAATCACGCCACTTCTTCACCACTTAATATTCGTGTTCTGCGTGAAACTACTTATGACAGAAACAAAAAATATATTAAAGTGGTAAAGGCCTTAAGGAGGAGATAGTGATGAAGACGTCTTTGTTCTGCTTATTGGCCACAAACCAGATGAGTTGATGAAGACCTCGGCTCATGCAGCTTCCACAGAGTCCCACCAAAATAAGAAGACCTGGTTGTAGATATATTATCCCCATCACCAACAAGTTGTTTTTTTAGCAAAATGCTTGGAGTCAGTTTTTGGGGATATTTTATTAACTCTTTCCACATCATCTGTTAGTCACTCTCTCTGAATATATAAATACATATAAATAATATATAACTGTATCATCTGCATACAGGCGGATTATGTATTTTGTCAGCTTTGTTGAAAGGTTATTCGTCGATGCACTGTGTGTGATAGCGACTGTATTCTGTGATTTATATACATCTATATATCTATATACGACTGTATACTGTGTACTTTGTATGATATCATGTTAATAAGTCTTATTGTGAGTCAAATCATCTGTGATCTGGTGCAGCTGCCATTTCTTTAGGAATACAAACAGCAGATGCAGTTATGAAGGTGGACGGTAACCCATGCAGGTGTGTTTTCTCTGTCCTGCAGAGAGAAGCCACACCCCCATCTCCGTGCATGACCCCGCCCTCTTACCTGTCGACTCACTGGAGGATCATTTCCTGATGGACGCAGTGTCCTACGACGAGGTGGGTGTGGATTCTTTAAAATACACAGTACGCTCTCATGATTTTGTTTCAAGAGCACAAAAACCTGAAGCTTCCAACTTCCTGTCGGCGGCAGTGAATTCATCTGTTTCCTGTTTCAGTACATCTACATCTCTCTGTGTTAGGACTCGTCAGCAGCCTTGCAGCTGCAGGGTCGGGCCATGCGCTCGCCACGTCGCTGCATCCCCCACCAGCAGTCGTGTCTGGGTTACCCGCTGCCCTGCTGCGACCCCTGTGACACCTGCTACTGCCGCTTCTTCAACGCCATCTGCTACTGCCGCCGGGTCGGCCACGCCTGCCCACCACCCAGACGCACCTGAGGCTGAGAGCTGCTCACAGGAAACATGTTGATGTTCCTTCTGTTACTCGTTGGATAAAATGTGTTTTGTGTGTAATAAACGACTGCTGAGGAAAAGATGTATAGTTGTCATGTCAATTGAACGTGTTTTGTGTCAGTAATCCTGAAAAGACAACATGTCAACGTGCTTATTAATGAATTAAGAAATAAAAAATATGAATTAATGAATAAAGTTGAGATGAACTTTGAGAGAGTCTAGCTGTTCCCCCTGCGTCCAGTCTTTATGCGACACTCGGCTCACATTCAGAGGAAGAAGAGATTTCACAAGATGTCGACGTCTTTCTTTACAAATGACAACAACAGATCTGTTTCAGAGTTCCTGTGTTTTATTGATGATCCGGTTTAAACTGTCTGAGATGCTCAGTTGGCAGCGATGGTCTGATCCATCCAGGCGCGGAGCTCGGTGACGCGGGCGTACACGCCGGGCCTTGTGGGAGTGCAGGTTCCACTGCCCCAGGACACGATCCCGACCAGAGTCCAGGCTCCGGCCTTCTGACAGACCAGAGGACCGCCAGAGTCGCCCTGAAAAACAACAACAAACCAATAAACATCACAAACATCAGGATCAAACCCTGTTATATCTGTTTTTACGTATGCACCACCCACCATGCAGGAGGAGGCTCCGGAGGCTCCGGCGCAGATCATCAGGTTGGTGATCTTGCTGCCCCAGAAACCACGGCACTCGTCGTTGGTCAGCAGGGGGAGGGCGGCCTGCTGCAGCAGGGCGGGGGTGTCAGGAGCTTCAACGCACAAACACTTCAAACATCAACGACGGACATTCATACTGACACAGTCTGAGCTGGAGGTCTACATGCTGCATGCTGCCCCCTAGTGGTTAAAGGGCTGAGTGCTTCCTCCATCATGGCCTGAAACACTGAGGCCCTGATGGAGGCCCTGATGGCTCATCTTCTGGTGACGTCTCAGATGTCTCTAAAAACCCACTGATTGGTCTTTATGTACTGGGTCCAACTGAACACAGGTGAGTCCTGAATTTGGTTTAAACTGATTATCAGAAACTTAAGGATGGTCTGAGTCCACCTGCACTGTAAAAACAATCTTATTTCATAGCATAAGTTTCTAGGTCATGACTTAGAAATATGTTTCAGCATTTAAAAGAAAACGTTCTCCAACAAACCAAACTCGTCTCTTGTTTCAGGTGAGATCTGATCTTTTACATTGTTTAGCTGATTCAATGTGTGTTGAAACACACAAAGACATTCAGAGTTCCACATAGAGACCCAGTGAGCCCCCGAACTTCCTTCTGACTATCTGCTACTGATAACCATCACTGTTAAAAAGGCTCATGCTGCTTCTCTCTCTAAGCCCCGCCCCTTGCTCTCCACCGATTGGTCAGGTGGTCTCACCGTTGTGGCGAGTCAGGCCCCAGCCGCTGGTCACGCACTTCATGCCTCCGTCGAAGTTGTCCGCGGTCTCGGCGACACACACGGGGGAAGTACGCATGTTCATCTGGGCGGGGCTGGCCAGCCTGATGAGCAGGATGTCGTTGTTGATGGTGAAGCCGTTGTAGCGGGGGTGCTTGAACACCTGACAGGAAATGACATCGTTACGACCGGTGAACACACACAGGTAGACGTTGCTGCGGTGAGACCGGAAGCTGACGTTTGTTTGTCACCCACCTTGCCGACCTTCATGACCTGGATGTCCTCAGCGTTGGAGGAGCGGTCGTGTTCTCCGAGGATCACACGGTGGGACGTCCTGCAGGGGAGAAGGGCGGTTACGTGAGGCGGCCATTTTGTTAAAAAATAGATCTAAATATTGCTGAATAATTCCCTGACAGACACACTTACCTGACGTTGCAATGAGCGGCTGTCACCACCCAGTTCTCATTGATGAGAGAGCCGCCGCAGAAATGGAAGCCGGTGTAATCCTGAAACAAGAAGAACAACAAGAGTGAGATCACATGTTTATTAACACAACCTGTGTGTGTGTGTGTGTGTGTGTGTGTTCACCTGCAGGGACACCTGCCAGGGCCAGGAGTGAGGCACCGCCTCCTCACCGTTCACGATACGAGAGTAACCGGTGATGATGGGAGCGATGGCGGGAGAGCCGCAACCTGGTGACATCATCATGACATCATTTACAACAACAACATCCTGACATTCTGGAAGAGCTTCTTTCAAAAAAGAATCAAAGGACCGCTTACAAAAACCAGGCATGGTTGAAAGCTCCAGACAGAAAAGATCGTAAGTGACCTTTGAGTTGTTGTTTTTTGACATCACAAAACGACAGCGAGACAACGCGATGACGTCATTTATTGGAAAAAACACATTTTTTTTATCATTCAGTAAGTTTGCCTTCTAATATTTTGTGACCATTTAGCAAACAGTGATTGAAGTTTAGCATTAATAAAATGTTGAATGTTTTAATTTAATGATTTTAAGAATGATCCCTCGACTCTATGGACCATTTTTATTCAACGGTTTCTTTACTTCACATCCAGTTAAAATAAAGCTAAATATAAATCATTCAACAACATGCATCAGCATTTAAACGTGGTGTTTTCCTTCCCTAACTGCATCCACATAATTAACTCTGTTCAGACTTCAGCCTCTCTACTTTACCCAGCATGCTTCACTCCCTCAACTGTTACTCTGATGTCAAAGATTTAGTCTCACCGTAGGCGGCGCCGGCGAAGGCGAGGCAGGAGAGGATCCACAAGAAGGCCATGGCTAGATGGTGTTGAGTCTGTGTGAGCGAGGAGCTTTTATACAACCAGGGAGCGATGTGATTGGACGGGACAGGACGGGACAGGACGGGGACGTCTTATCAGAGACGGTGGGAGTCAGAACAGGTGGAGCTGACAGAGAGTTTTCCACCAGAGGAGGCTGGAACATGAAGGTTAGAGACATGAGGACTAACATGTTTGTCCACAAAACTATTTTTAAACTCACAGAAGGTTCTTTTTTATTTTCGTAGAGATCAAAAAGGTTGCTAAAGAAAGAATAATTGGGTCGACTAATTGCTTTTTCTGTTTCATAAATATTGAAAAACATCTGTCTCAGTTCCTGTAGAGTCCAAGGTGATGTCTTCAAATGTCTAGTTTTGTCCAACAGTCCAAAACACGAAGAGATTCAGTTTACTGTGAAATAACACAAAGAAAGTCACTTCATCAGTTTACAACTAACTAACTACTGACTCCACCAACTGTTTCAACGTTATACCGTAATAACTCTGTAATAACTCTGTAATAACTCTGTAATAACTCTGTAATAATGATGTAATAATGATGTAATAACTCCGTAATAATTATGTCATAACTCTGTAATAACTCTATAATAATTGTGTAATAACTCTGTAATAATTATGTAATAACTCTGTAATAATTATGTAATAACTCTGTAATAATTCTGTCATAACTCTGTAATAATTCTGTAATAACTCTGTAATAACTCTATAATAATTATGTAATAACTCTGTAATAATTATGTAATAACTCTGTAATAATTCTGTCATAACTCTGTAATAATTCTGTAATAACTCTGTACTAACTCTAATAACTCTGTAATAGCTCTGTAATAACTCTGTAATAATTCTGTAATAACTCTGTGCTAACTCTAATAACTCTGTAATAACTCTGTAATAGCTATGTAATAACTCTGTAATAACTCATGTACATGAAAAAAAAACCATCTTTCTTGACAACCTGTCCAACATAATATAAAATACATAACCAATGCTGCAGACACACTTTAAATGTCCCCAAACCAAAGATAAGATCATTGAAATAGATTTTAGAAATTAAATAAATTACAATATAATTTATATGTATTTGTTTTGAGTTTAAGTAGGCCTCTCCTTTCTATATGAATCATTTGGTAAGATGCTGCCTCGTAGGTATGCTTATATATTTATATATATATATATATTTAGATATATATATATATATATATTCATATCATTATTTCACTGAGAACAGAAACACATTTGTAAATGTATTTTCAATCGACTGACGTGTTGAAATGTTCCACTTAAACTATAACTGATTGGAGGACGAGCTCCTTCCTCCTCAACTCTCACCGTTCATCTCAACACTCATTTGTGTTGATATTATTATTATTATTTATATAGGTACTTAAATATAATTACTTAAATAAGGTTAGTTTATAAGTTAACTGCAGATAGTAGTAGATGTTAGACTAAATGATAATCCACAAGCTCCGCAGCTAAAGTAGATAAATGTTCACTTGTAATGAACTTGATCTTTGATTTGTGTGAATATGAAATGATGAGTCATTGTATAACATGTGGAGAACTAAACCCTGAGATCTAACATGTTGAAGTTTCTCTGTGTTCCTCGGAGGCGTCCTGACTTTAGTCTCATGTTGAATCATATTACTGCTTCAGCTCATCATGTGTGAAAGATGAGTGACATCACTCCCCATCTGCTTCATGCGCCGCTTCATGAGAGTTATGATTGAGGAATGGTTCATTTCTGTACATATTTTGAAAGTAAATATTATGATTAAATCTGCTACAAGCATATTTGCAATGTGAAACAGTATTTCAGTAACTATAACAGTAAGTGTTCCTCCCTGTGGGACACATGGGCCGGCCTCACACACCTGTTTAAATATGCAGGCGCTCTCACATTCATTCATCTGAAACATCGATCAGTCAACATGTTGGTCTCCTCTCATCCAAAGTGCCCTGAAGATCATTTCTACTCATTTACAAAGATCAACACAACACTGACACTATGCATCACTGTCGTCTCTGTAGCAGTTTTTATTCATGTATTTTATTTATGTATTCATGTATTTATGTATTCATGTATTTATGTATTTATGTATTTATTCTACAGCAGGAAGACGATCACTGTGCTGGACTGAGTCTGCAGAGCTTCATGTGAGTCTGTGATGAAGAAGCTAAAGTCATTGAAGTGATGTGAGACACAGATCCACTGCGTACTGTTCTATGAGCGATACGTAGAGTAAAATAACACGTCTGTCTCCTGCATTCAGCCACTCACCCTCACCCTAACGCCTCACTAAACCTCCCATATTAAATCTCTTTTCATCTTCTGCAGCATTTTACTTCATTTTATTCTTTAGATGCAGCAGAATTAAATAACATCTTTTAGTTTATAGGAAAGTTTTCTTATGTTTGGTTTTGATCGTAAATTTCACAGTTTTGACAAAAGTAAGCGAACATGTGTGTAAACACACAAGTTTGGTTGTGTGTGTGTGTCCATGTGTCCACGTGTCTGTGTGTGTGTGTGTGTGTGTGTGTGTCCACGTGTCTATGTGTGTGTGTGTGTGTGTGTGTGTCCACGTGTCTGTGTGTGTGTGTGTGTGTGTGTCCACGTGTCTGTGTGTGTGTGTGTGTGTCCACGTGTCTATGTGTGTGTGTGTGTGTGTGTGTGTGTCCACGTGTCTGTGTGTGTGTGTGTGTGTGTCCACGTGTCTATGTGTGTGTGTGTGTGTGTGTGTGTGTGTCCACGTGTCTAGTGTGTGTGTGTGTGTGTGTCCACGTGTCTATGTGTCTGTGTGTGTGTGTGTGTGTTCCACGTGTCTATGTGTGTGTGTGTGTGTGTCCACGTGTCTATGTGTGTGTGTGTGTGTGTGTGTGTGTGTCACGTGTCTGTGTGTGTGTGTCTACGTGTCTATGTGTGTGTGTGTGTGTGTGTGTCCACGTGTCTATGTGTGTGTGTGTGTGTGTGTCACGTGTCTATGTGTGTGTGTGTCCGTGTCCTATGTGTGTGTGTGTGTGTGTCCACGTGTCTATTGTGTGTGTGTGTGTGTCCACGTGTCTATGTGTGTGTGTGTGTGTGTCCACGTGTCCACGTGTCTGTGTGTGCGTGTGTGTGTGTGTCCACGTGTCTATGTGTGTGTGTGTGTGTGTGTGTGTGTCCATGTGTCTATGTCTATGTGTGTGTGTGTGTGTGTGTGTGAGGTCAGTGGATGGAAAGATGTGTCCGTGTGTGTGTGTGTGTCTGTGTGTCTGTGTCCATGTGTGTGTGTGTGTGTGTGTGTGTGTGTGTGTCTGTGTCCATGTGTGTGTGTGTGTGTGTGTGTGTGTGTCTGTGTCCATGTGTGTGTGTGTGTCTGTGTCCATGTGTGTGTGTGTGTGTGTGTGTGTGTGTCTGTGTGTGTGTGTGTGTGTGTGTGTGTGTGTCTGTGTGTGTGTGTGTGTGTGTGTGTGTGTGTGTCTGTGTCCATGTGTGTGTGTGTGTGTGTGTGTGTGTGTCTGTGTCCATGTGTGTGTGTGTGTGTGTGTGTCTGTGTGTGTGTGTGTGTGTGTGTGTGTGTGTGTGTCTGTGTGTGTGTGTGTGTGTGTGTGTGTGTGTGTGTCTGTGTCCATGTGTGTGTGTGTGTGTGTGTGTGTGTGTGTGTGTCTGTGTCCATGTGTGTGTGTGTGTGTGTGTGTGTGTGTGTGTGTGTGTGTGTGTGTGTCCGTGTGTGTGTGTTCAGCAGCAGCTTGACCTGAAGTTTCACACATGTTGCATCGTTATAAACCTGCAGAGACACGTGAACGTGTGAATATCTATAAATATATACGGATACAACACAGTCTACAGTTAATATGCATTAAAGACACAAGGAGAGAGCAGCAGGTCTGCATCACTTCAGCTGTTGCCGGGTTAATCGTCGTCCTCTTTGTCATAAAGATGGAGGATTGTCAAAGATTAAGCTTTAAGCTCGTTAGCAGCTTCATGAAATCGAATGTTTCTGTTGAAACACAAACGTATTCTGATGTGTAAGAATTGGTAAGAAAGATCTTTGATATGAGGATCACAGAATCAGTGAGAGAAGAAGAGACACGAGTCGTGAGAGGAGCAGGTCCAAACAAACACAGTGAAACATCATCAGACATGTCGAGCTGCAGGAAGACTTCATGTCAAGTCTTCTGATCTCATTCGGTCCGTTCGATGTTTCAGCGCTTCAATGAAAGCTTGAAGAAGCAGCAGCTGAAGGTGAAGCGTGTTCAGCTCAGTCACAGATATCGTGTGAAAGACTTCACTCTCAACCAACACATCAGTTTATATTAAAGATCAATTCACACATGTGAAAACAGTCACACCAACATTTCAGGAAACAAAATGTAATTTGTGTGTAAATAAGATTCATGGAGTAAGAAATCAAAGTCAAAGTGTGTCACAGTAGAACCTCTCCTTTCAATGGATGAAGGAATTATTTATGGACAGTTAGGCATTTATGTTTATTAAGAATTACTGTTTATTACATAAGAAGAAATCATTTGTTTGCAGAAGTTTGCAATGAATTCTTGGCTTACTGTTTGTTAAATATCAACATATTCTCCACATACTTTATTGTTAATCTGTGTACACACATACATATACTCTGTATACATGTATATATATGTTTAACTGTATGTGTGTGGACACCAGGAAGAATAGCCAATGCTAATGCTAGTGCTAATGGCAATGCTAATAAAATAAAGAAACATGAGGCTGACGATGTCATCAGTCATGTGATGATAATTAAAGAGGTCAAAGGTCATGGTTCTCTGCTGCTTGTAATGCTGCAGCAACAACCTTCATGTCTCAACCTGCATTCTCTCTAGTGACCACCAGAGGGCGACTCCTCTGGTTGTATAGAAGTCTATGATAAAATGACTCTACTTCTCTCTTGATTTATTACCTCAGTAAACATTGTAAACATGAGTTTATGTCTCAATCTCTAGTTTCAAGTCTTCTTCAATACAGCATGATGTTCATTTAGTACATTATGGTCCATTTAGAGTCACACAGACCATAAAGCAGGGGATGCTTTAGGGCGGGGCTACACGGTGATTGACAGGTCGACACCAGAGACGTATACAGCGTCTCTACGTCACTCCTCCTCAGTCCAGATATGGTCACTTCCTGTTCATTGGTTGCTAAAGAAACAAGATGGCGACGGTGAAATCGTCGAATTTAAGGCTTCAAAACATCCACAAACCAACGAGTGACGTCACAACGATTACGTCCACTTCTTATATTCAGTCTATGATATAAAGTTCAACACACACACACACACACACACACACACGCAGGTCTGACCATCAGTCTGGGGTTCAGTGTGGAGGAGCCGGGGATCAAACCAGCGACCCTGTGATTAGATCTGCTCTCTGCTGAAGCCTCGCTAAGCTAACGTCAAGCTAACAGCTGGAGGTGCTCAAACCCTCCACCTGTTTTAGGTTTTCACGCCGTCAGAGCGAGTCGGACAGAAATCTACCCAGCATGCATTGTGCTGTGATCTAGCAGCATGTTGAAACAAATCAAAACGACACAATCAGTGATGTTCAGTGTTTTTATTTTCATTCACTGTCCACACACTCGTGGAGTGGAGGTGGGGGCTTTGGGGGGCTTTGGGGGTTTAGTTGGCGGCGAGGATCTGGTCGACCCAGCCACGGAGCCCGGTGACGCGGGCGTAGACGGCAGGTGTGGAGGTGGAGCAACGGCTGCTTCCCCAGGAGACGATACCGACCAGAGTCCAGGCGTCGTTCTGCTGGCAGACCAGAGGACCGCCGGAGTCGCCCTGAAACACAACAACAACATCTATTAGCACACATCTGAGTGAGACAGGTGAGAGACAGGTGAGAGAGGTGGTGGGCGGGGCCTCACCATGCAGGAAGTGGCTCCAGCTCCTCCGCCACAGATCATCACGTCGGAGATGTTGCTGCCCCAGTGTCTCTTGCACTGCTCGTTGGACAGCAGGGGGAGGGCCGCCTGCTGCAGCTTGTTGGGAGTACTGGGAGCTGTGGGGGACACACACACACACACACACACACACACACACACACACACACACACACAATCAGACACATATTCCTCCTTCCCTTTCAGAGTAAAAGCATGGTTGATGCAGAGTTGAAGAGATAAATCATTTCAGACCAAAAAGGCCTCTTTAATGAAAACTGCAGAGAAGTATTTGAGGATGTGTTGTGTTGGTTATCTTATTATTATTATTATTATTATTATTATTATTATTCAACCAGCTCTAGACCTCATATCTCACCGTTGAAGCGGGTCAGACCCCATCCGCTGGTCACGCAGCTCATGCCGGCGGGGAAGTTGTCGGTGGACTCGGCGAGGCAGACCGGGGACACGTTGGTGCCCAGGCGGGCGGGGGAGGCCAGCTTGATGAGGGAGATGTCGTTGCTGATGGTGCTGGGGTTCCACTTGGGGTGGGTGAACACCTGTGGAAGGGAGGGGGAGGGGTTAGTGGTGGTGTGTGTGTGTGTGTGTGTGGGGGGGGGGGGTTCTCACCCTGGAGGGCTTCAGACGCTGGACGACCTCGTTGGAGCCGTAGCCCTTATCGTGCTCTCCAGCGATCACAACGTGGTAGGTCCTAACAGGAAACAGGAAGTACTTATTTAAAGGGCCAGTACACTCAAAACAAAGATCCAGTTTACTTCAATGGTGTAAAAAACGTCGTAAGAAGGTGATTTTCATTATATTTCATGACGTTCAGACTCAAGTATCCTGAAATCATTAAAACTGATCAATGAGCCTCACTGTCCTTCCTTCATCATCATCATCATCATCATCAAATTCACACTGTAGTTCATTCTGACTCAATCCGACATACAAACACTCACTAGAGCACCACATGTGGATTCATCCGCCGCTGAAAATAGTTTGTTTCAATAAAAACTACAGAGAATCACTGGTCAATTTGATATGTTTTGTGGTTTTTAAAGATTCACGTCTTCAGCAGAAACCGATGAGACGCAGACAGGAAGTCGGACAGGAAGTCGGACAGGGAGTCGGACAGGAAGTCGGACTGACCTGACGTTGCAGTGAGCGGCGGTCACCACCCAGTTCTCGTTGATCAGAGATCCTCCGCAGAAGTGGAAACCGTTGAATTGCTGAGAGACAAAAAAAACACGAAGAAGAAAAGATGGAATATTAATAATTCAAAGAAGGAGAAGAAGAAACAGAGGAGTGTCAGCGGACTCACCTGCAGGGACACCTGCCAGGGCCAGGAGTGAGGCACCGCCTCCTCGCCGTTGACGATGCGGGCGTGGCCGGTCACCTGGGGGGTGATGGTGGGGGTGCCGCAGCCTGATTGGACGACAGGTGACGGACTTTAAAAAGGACCGTTCTGCTCTTTTAACCTCACGAACGACTAAGAGGCCAAACTGCTTCTGATGTCAGAGATCAGGCTGCAGCTGGAGTTTGATTCAGAGATGTAACTTCTATCAACTGTAGTTTTATATTTGACCCTCAAGAATAATCTCACGTTTATCATCAGAGAGTCACTGCTGATGTTTTCACAGACTGAAATATTAATGTTCTGAGTTCTTCAGTAAAGTTAGAATCAGAATTCACAGACGAGTCATTTTCTAAAAGTCTAACGAGTGGATTTCTCACCGTAGGCGGCGCTGACGAAGGCGAGGCAGGAAACGATCCAGAGGAAGGCCATGGTGACGATGAAGAAGATGAAGTGATGTGCTGGAGGACCAAGCTGCTCTTTTATCCCTGGAGTCTGCCGGGCCTCGGCCAATCACAGCGCTCGGTGGTTCGTCCAGCTGGTTATCAGACCGGAGGCCACGGCGACGTTCTCACGGGTCACACGCCCTGAAATCCAGCTCTCTGATTGGCTGCTGACGACTGCAGCTCACACACACACACACACACACGCGCACACACACACACACACGCACGGATTCCATCTCAACGTTATTTTAATTCAGATCTCAGATCTGTCACAAACATAATGTGCCTCCACTACACAAGGTCCAGGAAGTAAAATAATACATTTTAATTATGTTTACCAGACAAAACATAACCTGTATGATAATAATGATTATGATAGTAATAACAATTGTTATAATAATAATAATAATAATAATAACAGGGAATCAGCATATTACTCATTAAACTGCACAAATAAAAACGGATGAGGTAATTAGACTATAAATGCTGTGGTTAATAATAACAATAATGTAATAAATACTAATAATAATATGAATATGAATATTAAATAGATTTTATACAGATGATAGTATATTTTATGGTAATATGATTAATGTTTGACTGTGTGTAAAAGTGTAATAAATACTGTGTCATTACTAATGTAACATTACGGCTCAACAGGTTAGCATTTATAACGTATTTAACGTATTTAACGTATTTAATATATTTAATGTATTTAATATATTTAATGTATTTTACGTGTTTTACGTATTTAATGTATTTAACGTATTTAATGTATTTCATGTATTGAATGTATTTAACGCATTTAACGTGTTTTACGTATTTAATGTATTTAATGTATTTAATGTATTTAACGTATTTAATGTGTTTTACGTATTTAACGTATTTAATGTATTTAACGTATTTAACATGTTTAACGTATTTAACGTATTTAATGTATTTAATGTATTTAACGTATTTAATGTATTTAATGTATTTAACGTATTTAATATATTTAATGTATTTAACGTGTTTTACGTATTTAATGTATTTAATGTATTTAATGTATTAATGTATTTAATGTATTTAACGTATTTAATGTATTTATTGTATTTAACGTATTTAATATATTTAACGTATTTAACGTGTTTTACGTATTTAATGTATTTAACGTATTTAACATGTTCAGCTGAGACTCAGAGAATAGTGTGAACAGATCTATTGGGACTCTAAACACATCAGCTGTGGTCACACTGTCTTTGCTGAATACTCTTACTGTAACTCACTTTGGATAGAAGCGTCTGCTGAATGACTGTAATGTAATGTAATAATATAATGCACTGTAATATAATAATATAATGTAATGTAAAGTACTGTAATGTAAAGTACTGTAGTGTAATGTAATGTAAAGTACTGTACTGTACTGTAAAGTACTGTAGTGTAATGTACTGTAAAGTAATGTACTGTAATGTAATGTAAAGTACTATACAGTACTGTAAAGTACTGTACTGTAATGTAAAGTACTGTAATGTAATGTACTGTAATGTAATGTAAAGTACTGTACTGTAATGTACTGTAATGTAATGTAAAGTACTGTACTGTAATGTACTGTAATGTAATGTACTGTAAAGTACTGTAAAGTACTGTACTGTAATGTACTGTAATGTACTGTCCCTCCTCAGGTGCAGCTGGTGGATCCGGTCCTGATGTGGTCTCTGAACAGCTGGTGGGTTTTAATGTGACTCTCATTGATCTCATTAATCTGCCACCATGTCGTTGTCTTTCACATTATTATATATTACAAAGATCAGTCTGTAACCAGAAGAACACCTTTAATGAAGCTGTACACACATCCAACAATGTTTAATATTGAAGTCATATTTCATGGGGACAGAGATAAAACTCGTCTTTCTTTAGATTAAACACACTGATGTATGTTTCTGTTGTTAAGCTAAACCGATGTTGATACAGCATACATACTATATATATATATATAAATATATATATATATATATATATATAGTATGTATATATATATATATATATATATAGTATGTATATATATATATATATATATATATATATCAGTGGAACATTGCTGTTCATGTTATTATCTTCAGACAGATTGCTGACTGGACAGAGTGTGTTATCACTCAACGTGTGTCAACATGGCACACATTAACAGACACACATGGTTTTATGTATAATCAGAATAAACCTCACTAGTAATTCCCTGTGAATAAGGAAGTTTATTCTGTAAAGACTGTATTCATGTAACGAGCTGAAATGGACGTGTGTTGCTGGACTTTTGTAGGAAAACACAGAAACTGAGTGTTAACATGCCAGTGAGAAATCAGACGAACTGTTGAGGATACGTTGAAATCAGAGGTTGTGTTTGAATTTACAACGTTCACTGAGAACGGAGTGAGCTTCACAGTCTCACTCTGCTGTATCAGAGTGAGACCAGCTGGGATGAGAAACACTGAAGCTGGTTGTGTTTTATGATTAAACCACACGAGACATAAAGATTCACAGAAACATGGAAACATAACGTGTGATGCACAGAAGTTAATGAAGCTTCAAGTGTCTTTAAAGGAGCGAAATTCAGAGTCTAGTGACTCCGCTCTCACTCAACATGGCGACAGCTGAGCCGGTGCTAGCAGCTAATGGTGCTAGCAGCTAATGGTGCTAGCAGCTAATGGGGCTAGCAGCTAATGGTGCTAGCAGCTAATGGTGCTAACAGCTAATGGTGCTAGCAGCTAATGGTGCTAACAGCGCTTACAGTATTGGGCAATTTGTTAATTTTTAACAGGGGGAAGGACCCGGTTCAGAAAAACCTTTAAACAACAACTGGGACACTTCATGGGAATCTCTGCAGCTGACAGGCCGCCACGCCCCCCTGCAGCTGGTTAATGATTGGTCAGTGTGAAGCAGGTAGAGGAGCTCAGTGATTGGCAGGCGACAACCTCTGGTTCTTTAAAGTGAAGTCAAAGCTTCATGTGTTAAAGCTGCATTCTCTCTAGTGTACCACCAGGGGGCGACTCCTCTGGTTGTATAGAAGTCTATGAGAAAGATGACTCTACTTCTCTCTTGATTTATTACCTCAGTAAACATTGTAAACATGAGTTTATGGTCTCAATCTCTAGTTTCAAGTCTTCTTCAATACAGCATGATGTTCATTTAGTACATTATGGTCCATTTAGAGTCACACAGACCATAAAGCAGGGGATGCTTTAGGGCGGGGCTACACGCTGATTGACAGGTCTGAAACACCATAAAGCAGGGGACGCTTTAGGGCGGGGCTACACGCTGATTGACAGGTCTCTACCACGCTGTTGTCCGGTCTGGTAGTTGTGTGTTCGTCTTAAAACTTGAACTCTTTCACGCTGTGTTTTCACTTCTTCAAAGTTAATTGTAACATTTTGGTCGCCTGAATGTTTTATTCAGCGTTTGGTTGTAGCTCCGCCCACTCGTTTCTCTTCTGGTTGCAAAAAAACAAGATGGCGACGGCCAAACTCGAGGATCAAAAACATCAGTTCACAAACCAATGGGTGCTCCGTCCCCGTCTTATCTACAGCGTCTGGTGATTGGTCAGTGTGAGACAGGTGGTGCCTGATGCAGTTTACTGGCTGCAGGTTCTCTTTGTATGAATCTTTGCTGCTTGCTCAGTAATCTACTAACTCATTGTTTGAGTCAGACTTCGTTCAGCTGTCTGAAATGAAAATGCTCTAAAACGTCGTGATTCTGAGTTTGTTTCTAGCTGCTCATTAAAGCTCCTCGTTAGTCTCATTTTTCTCTCACTAATTTAATTTGTTTAGAAGTTTCCTTTGTTTCAGGAAGTGTAGAAATGAATGTGAGAGAAGAAGAAGGCCGATCTCTGAGCTAACAGATGACACTAACAGTTAATCAGAAGTCCAAACAAGTGGTCAACAGATGGTGTCTTCAGCGCTGCCGCCCAACATAAAGGCTGAGAGACCGGAAAACTCTCAAGAACCAATTAGATGATCCGGAGCAAACATTTATTAACAATAACTTCACTGAAACAAAGTAAAGAGATGAAACGCAGCAACTTCTCAGCAAGCTGCCGCCTGCTGCCCGACTCCAGTGAACGGGTTCACCTTCTCAGCCTCACCTCACTGGAACCAGCTGCAGGGAAGTCTGGGTGTGAGACAAGACATCCTGTTCAAACGTTTGAGAAGCAGCTCAGTATCACGGCAGGTGGGAAATAGACTTGAGCTCCTTTGGTCTTGTGTACAGGGACAGGTGGTGTCCATGACGATGGAAAGTCTTTCAGCAGCTTTAGTCGTGGACGACACTCAACTGAAACATCCTCAGGACGGAGCACCGGTCAGACCAAGTGCACATCAACAGCACCGCTCATGGTGGGCTGGAGGGGACGGCTCCAACAAACACCAGTTTCAACCACCAGACGTGTTGGACAGCTTGTGTCCCAAAGTGTTGTTGTGGTTTTGTTGCCTAAACCGGACTTTGTTCTGACATCCTTAAACGTAAAGGTGTTCTGTGAAACAACAAAAGACAGTTTGTTTCCCTGAACATGAAACCAATAGATTCTATTTTGTGACTCTTTACAGTTTGTTTGATTCAAAGGTTCCTTTAGGATGAGGTCGGAATCATTCAAGGGAATCTTTGCCGATTTCCCGCCGGCTCTGATTCTCCACTAAAGATCACGTGATCCAACCGATGATCAGGAGTCATGAAGGGACTCGAATCATTAGTAATGAGTAGTTACAGTAACCATGTTCAGAAGACTCAAGAGCTTCACAGAGATCTTATGTTCTATTATTTATTATTCAACACTCGGTAAAGAAAAGACACACAGTCACTTACATGAACAACAGTCATGAACATGTTAATATTAGAGATCATAAATCAGAGGGGAAATGAACTCTGATGTCTTTAAACAGTTCGTCCAATCACCTTCTGTTATCTGCAACACGTTGACATCCTGAAGTGACTGTACGACCTGTTGTAATAATAACTACTAACGACACTAACGACTCACTGTTCTATCAACTGTATAACTGCTGTAACTTGTAACTGAACCATTATTTGATTTAAAATCCACTCGTTAATGTTTTTCATGTTCTGGTTTCTTATTTAATTGACAGTCTGAATGATGGCCATCGATGTTTTATTTTGAAATCCCTTGACAGGAAACATTGCACCATACTTCCGTCAACTTGACGCGTCTCCAGCAGCTTGTGGGGTCCGGACTCCGTTGACAGCGTGTCTGATCCGGATCATGGACCTGGTCTTTCAGTCAGTCAGTCGCGGTCTTCTTCAGCTCCTCCACCCAGCTTCCCCCGCGGAGCTGCAACATGCTGCTGCCGGGAAACAACTCCTTCGGCTGGGCTGAACTCCTGGAGTCGAACCGGTCCGAGGCGGACAGCGACGGTTCCGGGTCGGAGGCGGCGGTCGTGCCGGTGGTGTTCGGGACTGATCTTTGCGGTGGGGGTGGTGGGGAACTCTCTGGTGATGGTGGTGATCGGGAAGGTGAAGTACAGCGTCACCGGGGGACTTGGTGGGCGAGGGGGCGGGAGGCGCTCCAGCAGCCCGACCAACATCTTCATCCTGAATCTGAGCGTGGCGGACCTCAGCTTCCTCCTCTTCTGCGTCCCCTTCCAGGCCACCATCTACTCTCTGCCGGAGTGGGTGTTCGGAGCCGTCCTCTGTAAGTTCGGACACTACTTCTCCACCGTCAGCATGCTGGTGAGCATCTTCACGCTCGTGGCCATGTCCGTGGACCGCTACATCGCCGTGGTGCTCTCCAAGAAGTCCCCGTGCGTCCGGAGCCGCAGGAACGCGCTGGCCGGAGTGTGCGTCATCTGGACGCTGTCCCTGGTGTGCTCGGTGCCGGTGGCCCAGCATCAGGTCCTAACCAACCACCCCAGCGCCCCCAACAGCACCTTCTGCTGGGAGAAGTGGTCCGGAGCCTCCAAACACACGTACAAGGTGGCCATCCTGCTGATCGGGTACCTGCTGCCGCTGCTGCTCATCAGCTGCTGCTACTCGAAGGTCAGTTCACTGAGCAGAACGTTTCCCTGTAGAACACGCAGTCACAGCAGGCAGAGGGACCAAAGGGCGCGCACAAAGTCCTGACGCTCATAAAAACTGTGCGTAAAAACATGCTGCAAGCGCGCGGGGACCAACAGCGACAAACCGGGGTGGAGTTTCAAAATAAAACAGGTTATTTCCTCAAAACTTGATTATTTGTTCTTAAATGTTCTTGCATTTCTTTTAAGAACAATATAACCACATCGTCCAGGTCACGTGACGCCGTGGGGCCAAAAACATTGTTGATTTTTTTTTCAGGTTTTGTTTCATCTTCATAAAAAGATGAAGAACATGTCCAGGAAGTCTGAGCGCTCCAAAAGAAAGGTGCCCTCCTCCTCCTCCTCCTCCTCCTCCTGCTGCTGATCCTCATCTTGCTTAACTTCCTCCTTTTCATCCTTCTCCTCCTGCTTCCTCCTCTCTGCTGCTGTTTGTTGCTGTGCAGTTGATGTTGATGTTGATGTTGATGAAGATGAAGATGAAGATGAAGTCTAACGGTCAGTGTGATCTTGTGGATCTTCAGAATGTGACGAGAACTCATGAGCAGCTTCTTCAGGGCTTTCTGCCAGAAAGGGTTTAACCTGGTACACCAGTTCAATCTGAGTTAAACTCGTATAACCTGACATATTAACCTGGTTTAACTCCTTTAACCAGGTCTAACCTGGTTTAACCTCCTTTAACCTGGTTTAACCTGGTTTCATCTTCTTTAACCTGGTGTAACCTGGTTTGTGTCACGGGGTGTGATGGAGGACTCAAACGCAGACCAGACCAGAAGTAGAGTGAAGCAGGAATTGAATGAATACTTAAATCAGAACAGGAACTTACAGGAACACAAGGAATCCACAGACGAGACAAGAGACGAGGGGGAAATCCAGCAGGACGGGGCAGACGAGGCAGACGGGGCAGACGAGGCAGACGGGGCAGACGGGGCAGACGGGGCAGGCGGGGCAGGCGGGGCAGGCGGGGCAGACGGGGCAGACGGGGCAGACGGGGCAGACGAGGCAGACGGGGCAGACGGGGCAGGCGGGGCAGGCGGGGCAGGCGGGGCAGACGGGGCAGACGGGGCAGACGGGGCAGGCGGGGCAGGCGGGGCAGGCGAGGCAGACGGGGCAGGCGGGGCAGACGGGGCAGACGGGGCAGACGGGGCAGGCGGGGCAGACGAGGCAGACGGGGCAGACGGGGCAGACGGGGCAGGCGGGGCAGACGAGGCAGACGGGGCAGACGGGGCAGGTGGGGCAGGCGGGGCAGGCGGGCGGGTAGACATGACAACGATCTGCCAGTGAGTGACTGAGGCAGGAGTTTAGTGGCTTGAACAGGTGAGGAGAGGAGAGCTGATGAGGGAGTGCTTGATTAGTGAGAGGCAGGTGAAGGGAGTGGCTGAGAGGTAGAGTGAGGAGCTACACACAGACAGCCTGGTCGTGACAGTTTGAACATTAACCTGGTTTAATGTGGTCTAACCTGGTTTATCTTCTTTAACCTGGTTTAAACTCAGTTAACCTGATTAGAGTAGCAGCATCACCGCAGAGACAGAAGGATGTTTAGTCAGAGCTGTCCAGGGGTCCTCACAGTACTGAAGGGTTCTGAATGATCAGAAACCTGATCTGACGGTAGTACTATTGGTGGTATGCTAGTACTATTGGTGGTATGGTAGTACTATTGGTGGTACGGTAGTACTATTGGTGATACCGTAGTACTATTGGTGGTACGGTAGTACTATTGGTGGTATGCTAGTACTATTGGTGGTATGGTAGTACTATTGGTGGTACGGTAGTACTATTGGTGATACCGTAGTACTATTGGTGGTACGGTAGTACTATTGGTGGTATGCTAGTACTATTGGTGGTACGGTAGTACTATTGGTGGTATGCTAGTACTATTGGTGGTATGGTAGTACTATTGGTGGTACGGTAGTACTATTGGTGATACCGTAGTACTATTGGTGGTACGGTAGTACTATTGGTGGTACGGCAGTACTATTGGTGGTACGGCAGTACTATTGGTGGTACGGCAGTACTATTGCTGGTACGGCAGTACTATTGGTGGTACGGTAGTACTATTGGTGGTACGGCAGTACTATTGGTGGTACGGCAGTACTATTGGTGGTACGGTAGTACTATTGGTGATACCGTAGTACTATTGGTGGTACGGTAGTACTATTGGTGGTACGGCAGTACTATTGGTGGTACGGCAGTACTATTGCTGGTACGGCAGTACTATTGGTGGTACGGTAGTACTATTGGTGGTACGGCAGTACTATTTGTGGTACGGTAGTACTATTGGTGGTACGGCAGTACTATTGGTGGTACGGCAGTACTATTGCTGGTACGGTAGTACTATTGGTGGTACGGTAGTACTATTGGTGGTACGGCAGTACTATTTGTGGTACGGCAGTACTATTGGTGGTACGGCAGTACTATTGGTGGTACGGTAGTACTATTGGTGGTACGGCAGTACTATTTGTGGTACGGTAGTACTATTGGTGGTACGGCAGTACTATTGGTGGTACGGCAGTACTATTGGTGGTACGGCAGTACTATTGGTGGTACGGCAGTACTATTTGTGGTACGGCAGTACTATTGGTGGTACGGCAGTACTATTGGTGGTACGGCAGTACTATTGGTGGTACGGCAGTACTATTGGTGGTACGGCAGTACTATTGGTGGTACGGCAGTACTATTGGTGGTACGGCAGTACTATTGGTGGTACGGCAGTACTATTGGTGGTACGGTAGTACTATTGGTGGTACGGCAGTACTATTGCTGGTACGGCAGTACTATTGGTGGTACGGTAGTACTATTGGTGGTACGGCAGTACTATTGGTGGTACGGCAGTACTATTGGTGGTACGGCAGTACTATTGCTGGTACGGCAGTACTATTAGTGGTACGGTAGTACTATTGCTGGTACGGCAGTACTATTGGTGGTACGGTAGTACTATTGCTGGTACGGCAGTACTATTGCTGGTACGGCAGTACTATTGCTGGTACGGCAGTACTATTAGTGGTACGGTAGTACTATTGCTGGTACGGCAGTACTATTGCTGGTACGGTAGTACTATTGCTGGTACGGCAGTACTATTGCTGGTACGGTAGTACTATTGGTGGTACGGCAGTACTATTGGTGGTACGGCAGGACTATTGCTGGTACGGCAGTACTATTGGTGGTACGGCAGTACTATTGGTGGTACGGCAGTACTATTGCTGGTACGGCAGTACTATTGGTGGTACGGCAGTACTATTGCTGGTACGGCAGTACTATTAGGTGGTACGGTAGTACTATTGGTGGTACGGCAGTACTATTGCTGGTACGGCAGTACTATTGGTGGTACGGCAGTACTATTGGTGGTACGGCAGTACTATTGGTGGTACGGTAGTACTATTGGTGGTACGGTAGTACTATGGACCTCCAGGTGAAAGCTGGCTGGCTCACTGAGGGCTCCAGAGGCCTCCCTGGTTGACAGTGTGCAGACGTCCTGTCACAGCTGATCACAGAGCAAAGGCTGCTGGGTAAATATTTAGACAGCAGGACTAAGAACAGAGGAGATTCCCTCAGAGTCATCAGAGGGAGTAACGTCCACAGCGGACATGTCTTAATACTTTAGTTATTAATACTTTTACAACACTGATGTTTGTGTTCATAACCTGTAAATGAGACTCGTGAAGGTTTTTATGGTTCTTTATTGAGCAGCCGAATCATATAAAACACAAACTTAATAACGAAGGTGAGATCGAGGTGCAGAGATATGAAATATCACTCAGTTTATCTGAAGCTGAACACTGGTGTGAGTTCATCAGGTGAGACTCTACAATCAGACCTGTGGAGCAATCAGCGATGAAAGAAAGAAATAATATACCACCATGCTTGTATGTGTACACACATGACGACACAAGTCTCTCACAACGGAACGTCCTCCAAGACAGTAGAAACAGAAGTGGTGTCTATAAGAAGAGGACGGAGACGCTCTCATTGGTTTGTGGACGTTTTCAAGCCTCCATTTTGGCATTTTGGTCGTTGCCATCTAGTTTCTTTAGCAACCAGTGAACAAGGAAGTGACCATATATGGACTGAGGAGGAGGGACGTAGAGACGCCGTATACGTCTCTGGTGTCGACCTGTCAATCACAGTAGCCCCGCCCTAAAGCATCCCCTGCTTTATGGTCTGTGTGACTCTAAATGGACCATAATGTACTAAATGAACATCATGCTGTGTTGAAGAAGACTTGAAACTAGAGATTGAGACCATAAACTCATGTTTACAATGTTTACTGAGGTAATAAATCAAGAGAGAAGTAGAGTCATTTTCTCATAGACTTCTATACAACCAGAGGAGTCGCCCCCTGGTGGACACTAGAGAGAATGCAGCTTTAACACATGAAGCGTCTGCTTGCCTGGTTGGGAGTCTAACTGAGGCTTAAAGTGGCAATCCTTAATTAATCATTTATATTCTATATTAATTGTGGACAATCTTTGGCTGTGGCTGATATTTTCTACTAACACGCTATTTGTCAGAATTATGTGCATCGTTTAATTAAAGCTGTTTAGACAAAATTCAAGTCAACAGATTATTTGAACTGACCTCATTTTGTGAAGAAAGAACCTGGAAGACGTTCAAATCAGGAAGTAAAAAGTATAAAATAAAGACCCACAAATATACATAACATGCAAAGTGCTGTCCTTTCATAATTACACCATTTCAAGCCCTCACAGTCTCTCACTCAACCATCTACCGCATGACGTCAGTAAGTCCCTGAGGGTTCAGGGTTTACGGCCTTATGGGGGCCTCTGGGACTCTGGGACTGGGCCTACACTCCACCCACTCCCTGCTGACAGTATTGGGAGCAGGTGTGTGTTGGAGCTGATCTCCTCATCGTGGGAGAAGAAAGGCGAGACGGGGGAGCGCTCAGTGTCTTTACTTGTATTCAGTATGTGATTAAGTCTGCTAGCGGCCTGGCTGAGGAGCTGTTTTGTTTTCTAGTTATGGTGATATGTATAGAGTACAGACTTTATGTTTTGTTCCTGAGACTTTGGGTAAATAGAAACGCTGTCGGCAGCTGAGCTGACTCTGTCTTTACCATGAGCATTACCAGAGTGAGGAGGAGTTTAGTTGAAGAGGTGGCGGCACTTTAGAAGGAGAGGACGTGTCATGATGAAGACGTTTAGCTGCTTGTTCTGCTGGTCTGGCTCTGTCCTCTCAACCACCGTCCTCAAACCGTCCACTAGAGGTCCTCACAGTCTGCTGCAGGTCCTGGTCCCCGGATGGCCCCTTCCCTCCTACACACTTGTTCCCATATCATCAGCCCTGACATTTCCAGTTAAATATAATTATATATATATATATACAGCATATGAATGTAATGCAGTGAAGAAGGTGAGGCTTGGATTCGGATGCTTTTGTTAATGCTTCTCTAAATATAGAAAACATTGCTTCTTTACTTTTCCCATATTCTTCTGGATCATCACATATTCAGTGGATGAAAGCTTTGGGCATGAAGATGTGTATTCTGGTCTGTAGGTTTGGTGTAAGATGAGGAAGAGAAGACGAAGAGATGGAATAGTGATCGGTCCCTTCCAAAGTAAAACACATCGCTTTTTCTGCTCCACACCTGATTGAATGTGTTCTTTGTAATGTGTTCTGTGGTGACCCTGATGAACGGTTGCTCTACAGGTGTGACTCGTCCCTTGTTTCCTGGTCTCTGTAATCTGGTTTCTGACCTGCCTGTTTGAACCTGATCTTTGGGTTTTGGATTCTCTGCCAGCCCCTTTGATTTCCTGTATGTACCAGTTAGACTATTAAAACCTTTGTGCCGTCCGTCGCTGCCTGTGTGACAGAGGAGGCCTTCTTTTATAACATTTCTGTAACGTGGCGTAAGCAGAGCAGTTGGAGGATTCGCTTTGGAGTGTTTGAAACATTTGTTGTGGAGGTTTGGAGTCTGAAGTCACAGCTGTCTGTGTAGGAGAAGTCTGTTTTTTGAACAGATTAAATATAAATCTGGACACAGATTGTAGACATAACCGGTGCCGTCAGGTCCAGAGTTTGTGGGTGGAAATATGATGGAGTCAAAGCTGGATGTGAGGAGTCTGGGGATGAGTCACAGGGATAACACAGAAAACTCTTTGTACACCACGGACTCCAAGCTGCATTCAGACACAAAGAATAAACTCACTCAATAAAGGAACGTTTGGTTTCTTCATTCTTTACATTTATATTGTTCTTTTTACTGATTTCTTTCTCTTCTATTCTTTTATGACATTTTCTTTTCCTTTTTTGAATTTTTTGTGTTTACTGATGTTGTGTTTATGTGGGCAGGAAGGAGGAGGGCAGTTTTTGGGGAGTGTCCTGACTATATTTGGGGAGTATCCTGACTATATTTGGGGAGTATCCTGACTATATTTGGGGAGTGTCCTGACTATATTTGGGGAGTGTCCTGACTATATTTGGGGAGTATCCTGACTATATTTGGGGAGTATCCTGACTATATTTGGGGAGTGTCCTGACTATATTTGGGGAGTGTCCTGACTGTATTTGGGGAGTATCCTGACTATATTTGGGGAGTGTCCTGACTATATTTGGGGAGTGTCCTGACTGATTTTGGGGAGTGTCCTGACTATATTTGGGGAGTATCCTGACTATATTTGGGGAGTGTCCTGACTATATTTGGGGAGTGTCCTGACTGTATTTGGGGAGTATCCTGACTATATTTGGGGAGTGTCCTGACTATATTTGGGGAGTGTCCTGACTGATTTTGGGGAGTGTCCTGACTATATTTGGGGAGTGTCCTGACTGATTTTGGGGAGTGTCCTGACTATATTTGGGGAGTATCCTGACTGATTTTGGGGAGTGTCCTCACTATATTTGGGGAGTGTTCCTGACTATATTTGGGGAGTGTCCTGACTATATTTGTGGAGTGTCCTGACTATATTTGGGGAGTGTCCTGACTATATTTGGGGAGTATCCTGACTATATTTGGGGACTGTCCTGACTGATTTTGGGGAGTGTCCTGACTATATTTGGGGAGTGTCCTGACTGATTTTGGGGAGTGTCCTGACTATTTGGGGAGTGTCCTGACTGATTTTGGGGAGTATCCTGACTATATTTGGGGAGTGTCCTGACTATTTGGGGAGTGTCCTGACTATATTTGGGGAGTGTCCGGACTATATTTGGGGAGTGTCCTGACTATATTTGGGGAGTGTCCTGACTATATTTGGGGAGTGTCCTGACTATATTTGGGGAGTGTCCTGACTGATTTTGGGGAGTATCCTGACTATATTTGGGGAGTGTCCTGACTATATTTGGGGAGTGTCCTGACTGTATTTGGGGAGTGTCCTGACTGTATTTAGGGAGGGACCTGACTGTATTTGGGGATTGTCCTGATTGTATTTGTGGAGTGTCCTGGCTGTTTTGGGGGAGTGTCCTGACTATTTGGGGAGTGTCCAGACTGTATTTAGGGAGTGACCTGGCTGTTTCTGAGGAGTGTCCTGTCAGTTTTTGAGGTGTATCCTGACTGTATTCAGGGGGTGTCCTCACTGAATTTGGGGAGTGTCCTGACTATATTTGGGGAGTGTCCTGACTGTATTTGGGGAGTGGCCTGACTGTATTTGGGGAGTGTCCTGACTATTTGGGGAGTATCCTGACTGTATTTGGGGAGTGTCCTGACTGTATTTGGGGAGTGTCCTGACTATATTTGGGGAGTGTCCTGACTGTATTTGGGGAGTGTCCTGACTATATTTGGGGAGTGTCCTGACTGTATTTGGGGAGTGTCCTGACTGTATTCGGGGAGTGTCCTGACTGTATTTGGGGAGTATTCCGAATGTATTTGGGGAGTATCCTGACTGTATTTGGGGAGTGTCCTGACTGTATTTGGGGAGTATTCCGAATGTATTTGGGGAGTATCCCGACTGTATTTGGGGAGTATCCTGACTGTATTTGGGGAGTGTCCTGACTGTATTTGGGGAGTGTCCTGACTATATTTGGGGAGTGTCCTGACTGTATTTAGGGAGTGTCCTGACTGTATTTGGGGAGTGTCCTGACTGTATTTGGGGAGTGTCCTGACTGTATTCGGGGAGTAGTCCTGACTGTATTTGGGGAGTATTCCGAATGTATTTGGGGAGTATCCTGACTGTATTTGGGGAGTGTCCTGACTGTATTTGGGGAGTGTCCTGACTGTATTTGGGGAGTATCCTGACTGTATTTGGGGGTATGTATCCGGTCAGTGTTTGGAGAGACCACACCCTGCAGATTCAGATTCAGACTGATATTTCTTCTCTGTTGTCCTGCAGACGGCTCAGACTGTCCTCCTGGTCGTCACAGCCTTCACCATCTGCTGGATGCCCCACCACATCATCGCCATGTGGGTGGAGTTTGGCACCTTTCCTCTGAATGAGGCCACCTTCGCCTTTCGTATTGTTTCTCACTGCCTCTCTTATGGAAACTCCTGCATCAACCCCGTCCTCTACGCCTTCCTGTCTGAGAACTTCCGCAAGGCCTGCCGTCAGGTCTTCACCTGCTGCTTCCTGTACCCGCCGCCTCCCACGGGCAAGGTGGTTCGTTTACGCATGGAGAACTTCTCCACCATGCACTCAACCACCAACATATGAAGCACTCGTTTTGCTTTAGTTGAACAGAAAATGGAGGTTCATTATTAACATAATTACTAACTGAGCAGAAAACTGCAGGACACTTTAATAAGTGAAGAGTCTGGATTTCATAAATAAACAAAACATCAGCCCGAGCATTTTTTAGATAGTCCAAAAAAAATAGTTTTGTTGAAATAAATCAATCAGATATAGCTGCAGTACCATCAATATCATTTAGGTTAATAATTATTCTCCACCCACAAAGAAACAGAGAGGTTTAGCATACGTTTCACTTTATTTGTAATGAGTTCAATATATTTTATTGTGTGTTATATTCAAATCTGTGTGTGTGTTCCGTGTTTCACCTGCTGAAAGAAAAACTTCTCAATGTAATGTTTTTCTCTGAACAGCTACAGCTTGCTTTCGTCACGAGTGCATAACAACGTACATTCTGGATATTTAAAGACAGTTTCAAAGATCTCCTGACATTCTATATTAAATGAAGTACTTGTACACAAAACACATTTAATAACAAAAATACAGAGGACCAAACCTGACTGATTACAAATAAATAACTCAACAACCAAATTAAATAATTCATATTATGTATAAGTGTTGTTATTAAAGTGTTTTCTGTTGCCTCAGGGTTTATTTGATATGTAAGTGAATGGGTGCCCTCATTCATTTCCGTTGTATATAATAATAAAGATCTCTGTTATTTTATGATTTGTTTTCATGTTTTCTGACTATTTCAGGGATGAAACATTCAAAGATCAATGGGAACAATTGATCAATAAGTTGTGTACTTTATAATAACTTGTTTATATCTGTAAATAATATTGGGAACATTCATTTATAAAAACATAATCATGTCAGTTCAGAATATAGATTTACAGTTTTTATTGATGATTCTGTTACTTGTTTAAGGAGTTTTATTTTTTAGATTAGTCATCAGTCACTAATGCTTTTGAAAACTACACGATGTCTGATTATTCATCTGTTGATTACGTTGCCTGTTAAATTCCCATTACATTCTGTATTTACCTGTGACTGTCGGAGTCCGTGACATTGTTTAAACTTCAGTCTTCTGTTCAATCAGGTTCGGTCGTCCACAGTCTGACTGAATGTTTTGTTCATTTTAGAAATAATAAACCTTTTCAAACCATAAACGGTCAGCAATGAGCACTTTAAATGTGTATTTGTACACACGAACGTGTTTGCACGAGCAGAGACAAACTGATCAGAGATCAGGTTTAAACACTCCTCGTTACCACATACAGACTGGGATCCATTTTGATCACGTTTTTACAAACGTGAAGGCTTTTTGTGAATAAAATGTTAAATGACATCAGACGCTGTTTGACTCTTTTCTTGTGATCAACTGTTTTTTCAATTATTTTTATGTAAACATCAGAACAACATCATGTAATATTAGAAGCTCAGCCAAGAACTATATTAATTATTTAACTGTACAATGCAGCACCACGGTCTCAGTTTACCGAAAGCCTCAAATGACTGAAGAAAAGCGTTAATCTGCTGGATTCCAGTCACTGAGTATGGAGGGTTATTTTTGCTCGAGTAATCAAGCTCGACACTGAGTCCAGCGGAGGGTGGTTGAATGTCTTCAGAACTGAAGACATTCAACCACCGGTTGGTATTTGGTCTTAAACCAAAGTATTGGACACATTAAAATGTTGACCAGACGGTGACCTGATCTAAAGATATGGATGCACTTCCATTTTTTTTAAATTATACTATATTCATCCTGTTAAGGGGGAAATTTGTCTCTGCATTTGACCCCTCCCTGTATATAGGGAGCAGTGGGCTGCCTATGACAGGTGCCCGGGTATTCAGTCACAATGTTGCCATGGAAATGGCTTGGTCACAACTTGTACAAAAATGGATGAATTGATTTGTGTTTGAGTCCGAGACAGATGACGGTGAACGGACTGAACTATGATGTCTGTCCTCAGGAGAGACTCTCAGACCTAAAGAGGACACAGAGACACCGATCCAGACCAGACTGTAAACCCAGAATATCTTCAGAATTTCTCTCAATGAAACCATCACAGAGATACAGCCAACAAGCATCAGAAGAACACACCGCTCATTTCTATGGACTATGACGCGTCGAAGGAGGGTTCATTGACTGAAATCGACCAATCATAGGCTGAGATAAGTCCACATACACACAGGGAAACAGCAGTCAGACGAGGATGGATCCATGGTTCACAGGCTCAGAGAGGATTCAGGCTCTCAAAATGATGCCAAACTGCTGTATTTGGATAGATTGAACACTATTAGTGATAAAACAAGTGAAATATATAGTTATATAGTATATCAAATTACAATGGAACAGCTGGAACAGCTGGTTCCAAAATGACAGAGAGACTGTTGACATGTTGTGCTATGATTGTCGGAGATGCTTTAGGCTTACCACTGCCTCATTCCATAGAAATAAAAACAATAAAAGTGCTTTGTTTTCAGGCGAACCTGAAACTTTTCAATTTGAGCTGTGTACCATCTTCAGTTACTCTTAACCAGTAACATATACACTGATATTTACACATCTGAACAGATCTCACAGGTGTTACCTTTATTATAACACCAGAAGTATTCAAATCGACCTTGTAGTTGCAGAAATACACTCTTTTTAGTATGGGTATGCAATTTCGAGCAGAGGCCTAAAAATAGGGCTCGAGTTAAAACCTTAAGGGAAGCAAATGAAAAAAAACAGAAAGTAAGAAAGTTATCTTCAATCATCATGTGAACTAAACCTGAGTAAATAATATTAGTCACTTTACACTTAGTCCAAACACAGGATTCATTTAACAGCTGAATTATTGAAGGGAAGTTTGAAGCAGAACAGAAACAAACATGTTTACACGTTTGTTTCTAAACCGGCACAAATGAGACAAACAGACACAGAGATCTCCTGAGACGTCCAGGGATCACCATCTAGTGCACAGGAAGCAGAAGCACGTTGTCTGACATGTGACTCCTCCAACACCGGCTGGGTTTCTGCCACTGGTTCGACTGGTTTAGACGTCACTCTGACTCTGAGGGTGTGATGGCGTCCTCGGGTCAAAAGCACACAGACGGGAGGACAGACAGGAGGACAGGAAGGAGGACAGACAGGCGGACAGACGGGAGGACAGATGGGAGGACAGACGGGAGGACAGGAAGGAGGACAGGAAGGAGGACAGACAGGACAGGAAGGAGGACAGACAGGAGGACAGACGGGCGGACAGACGGGAGGACAGACGGGAGGACAGACAGGGGGACAGACAGGCGGACAGGAGCAGCTTCTCCTCTCCAGTGTTTCCTCCACACGTGAAGGTGGAACGTGTCTGTAAACTTAACCTGAGGTGAGTTCAGCAGGTGAGAATCCCACCAGAGGAATCTGTGAACATTTAACAGGATCACTTTGATCACGTTGTGTCAATATTTAACTGTACTAATGTTTAACTGTACTAATGTTTGACTGTACTAATAATAATAATAATAATAATAATGTATTTTATTTGTAACGCACTTTTCATTTTTTATAAAAAAAATCTCAGAGTGCCACAGAGCCAGTACATAGTAAAAACATAGTAAAAAGCATAGTTAAAACATTTAAAAAAAACTATAATAAAATAAAAAATAAAAAATAAAAACCAGTGAATGAACAGAAACACTGTTTAACTGTACTAATGTTTAACTGTACTAACGTCTAACTGTACTAACGTTTAACTGTACTAACGTTTAACTGTACTAATGTTTAACTGTACTAATGTCTAACTGTACTAATGTCTAACTGTACTAATGTTTAACTGTACTAACATTTAACTGTACTAATGTTTAACTGTACTAATGTTTAACTGTACTAATGTCTGACTGTACTAATGTTTGACTGTACTAATGTTTGACTACTAATGTTTAACTGTACTAATGTCTAACTGTACTAATGTTTAACTGTACTAATATTTGACTGTACTAATGTTTAACTGTACTAATGTTTAACTGTACTAATATTTAACTGTACTAATGTTTCACTGTACTAACGTTTAACTGTTCTAATGTTTCACTGTACTAATGTTTCACTGTACTAATGTTTAACTGTACTAATGTTTCACTGTAGTAATGTTTAACTGTACTAATGTTTGACTGTACTAATGTCTGACTGTACTAATGTTTGACTGTACTAATGTTTACCTATACTAATGTTTGACTGTACTAATGTCTAACTGTACTAATGTTTCACTGTACTAACGTTTAACTGTACTAACGTTTAACTGTACTAATGTTTCACTGTACTAATGTTTGACTGTACTAATGTCTAACTGTACTAATGTATAACTGTACTAATGTTTAACTGTACTAATGTCTAACTGTACTAATGTTTCACTGTAATAATGTTTGACTGTACTAATGTTTAACTGTACTAATGTTTAACTGTACTAATGTTTGACTGTACTAATGTTTGACTGGACTAATGTTTGACTGGACTAATATTTAACTGTACTAATGTTTGACTGTACTCATGTTTAACTGTACTAATGTTTGACTGTACTAATATTTAACTGTACTAATGTTTAACTGTACTAATGTTTGACTGTATTAATATTTAACTGTACTAATGTTTAACTGTACTAATGTTTAACTGAACTAATGTATAACTGTACTAATGTTTAACTGTACTAATGTTTGACTGTACTAATGTCTAACTGTACTAATGTTTGACTGTACTAATGTTTGACTGTACTAATGTTTAACTGTACTAATGTTTGACTGTACTAACATTCAACTGTACTAACGTTTAACTGTACTAATGTTTCACTGTACTAATGTTTGACTGTACTAATGCTTGACTGTACTAATGTTTAACTGTACTAATGTTTAACTGTACTAATGTCTAACTGTACTAACATTCAACTGTACTAACGTTTAACTGTACTAATGTTTGACTGTACTAACGTTTAACTGTACTAATGTTTGACTGTACTAATGTTTGACTGTACTAATGCTTGACTGTACTAATGTCTAACTGTACTAATGTATAACTGTACTAATGTTTAACTGTACTAATGTTTAACTGTACTAATGTTTCACTGTACTAATGTTTGACTGTACTAATATTTAACTGTACTAATGTTTAACTGTACTAATGTTTAACTGTACTAATGTTTGACTGTACTAATGTTTAACTGTACTAATGTTTAACTGTACTAATGTTTAACTGTACTAATGTTTGACTGTACTAATGTTTGACTGTACTAATATTTAACTGTACTAATGTTTAACTGTACTAATGTTTGACTGTACTAATATTTAATTGTACTAATGTTTAACTGTACTAATGTTTGACTGTACTAATGTTTGACTGTACTAATATTTAACTGTACTAATGTTTAACTGTACTAATGTTTCACTGTACTCATGTTTAACTGTACTAATGTCTAACTGTACTAATGTTTAACTGTACTAATGTTTCACTGTACTAATGTTTAACTGTACTAATGTTTGACTGTACTAATGTTTCACTGTACTAATGTTTGACTGTACTAATATTTAACTGTACTAATGTTTGACTGTACTAATGTTTAACTGTACTAATGTTTCACTGTACTAATGTTTCACTGTACTAATATTTAATTGTACTAATGTTTAACTGTACTAATGTTTGACTGTACTAATGTTTGACTGTACTAATATTTAACTGTACTAATGTTTAACTGTACTAATGTTTAACTGTACTAATGTATAACTGTACTAATGTTTCAGCCACTCTTCAGATTCTTGGAGAAGATTTGGATTCTGAAGAGTTTCTATGTGAGTTAAAGACACGGTTGTTGAATGAACTGCGTGTGTTACTGTTGGTAGTTCTCAGGTCACAGCACGTTATAATAAGAGTTCACGTCAGTGAAAAACAAAGGGAGTGTCAGAACTGGTCGGACAGCTACGTTGCATGTGAGCCAGAAACACAACCGTCTTCCACACTGAGACAGACTTAGTTTGACTGAAAGCTCTCTATCACTCCAGCAGGCGTGGACTCTGCTATGAAGCAGTGTGAGGACGGAGAGGAGGGAGACCCTCCCTCTAAAACCGCTCTGTGTGGGGAACATGACAGCCAGACCAAAGCTCAGAGGTGAGACCAGGATCTCTAACTGTCCAGGACTCAAATCGCTCCACCGTCAACATTCACCCAACTACTGAATAAACGTGTTCATGATACAAACTCCTGACTTTGTTAGTGAGCAAAGAGACGAAGAGACGGCATCTTCCATCAGATTACATCTCGATGATCAGGAGAATGTTACTCATCCACTGTCTTTGTTTGTGTCAGGATGCAGGAGCAGATACCTGGACCTGGACCTGGGCCTGGATCTGGGCCCAGCTGTGTGTCCATAAAGAGTGACCAGTCCATAGGCCGTTTTATTACCTTTAAAGTTGGACCAGCTGCTGAAGGAAGGTACGAGTTTAGAACTGAACTTTGATGAATCAAAGTCGTGTGACGTGAGTCTGAAACTCTGAAACTCAGAAGAGAGTTCATGTCCAAACCTGATCTGATGTGATACAGATCCATTCATAGTATTGATCCAGACACTGGCATCAATTCTCAAAAACAAGACTTATCATTAGTTATTGATGAAATGATGAACAGATATTATCAATAAGGACATTTAACGAGTGAGAATCTGGTCAAAAGTATTTTTTTCAATTTTCAACTGCTTTTCATTCGTCACTTGTTTGCTTTAGGATGCAGCAGCAGAGACCTGGACCTGGATCTGGATCTGGATCTGGGCCCATCTGTGTGTCCATGAAGAGGGACCAGTCTATAGATCATTTTTCTGACTTTAAAGTTGGACCAGCTGATGAAGGAAGGTAAGAATATAAAACTGAACTTTGTTATTTTACAACACGAAGTCTCACAGCAGTTGAAACGGTCACAAAAGTAATCCATTGGTTTCAATTGGCAAATAACTTTTCCGACACTGAACTCCTCCGAGGCCGCAGAGTCAGAATCCCCACCCGGGTGGGTGGAGGGGTTCAGGTGGTAGGGTTTCTTGGGCCCGATGGGAGGTCTGTCATAGTCCGCACCGGGAACCTGCTGGGTGTTCCTGGCAGTCATCTGGGTCCTAGATGGTTGTTCTGGGTGCTGCCGATGAAATCTGGCGATGAGTCGAGGGTCGCAGATGTTCCGAGCCGGTAACACATTGCCTCTCCTCCGGACCGTATCCCTCCCAGTCGACCAGGTATTGAAGCCCTCGCCCCCAGCGGCGGGAGCGCAGCAGGCGATGAACCGAGTAAACCGGACCTCCTTCGGTGAGGCGAGGAGGCGGAGCAGCCGGCACCAAAGGACTCTCCCGGACCGGTTTGACCTTGGATACATGGAACGTGGGGTGAATGCGCATGGATCTGGGGAGCTTGAGCCTTACTGCTACCGGGTTGATGATACTCTCAATTTCGAACGGCCCGATGAACCTTGGGCCCAGCTTTTTAGACTCCACCCGCAAAGGTAGGTCCCTGGTTGACAACCACACCCTCTGACCCACCTGGTAGATGGGGGCTGGAGTGCGGTGTCGGTTAGCCGCTGTAGCAGCGCGGTCCGCGGACCGGAGCAGGGTTGCTCGGGCCCTAGCCCAGATCTGGCGGCAGCGGCGGATGAATGTCTGGACAGACGGGCAGGAAACCTCCTTTTCCAATGCAGGGAACAGAGGTGGCTGGAACCCATAAGCACACTGAAAAGGTGACAAGCCTGTGGCGGAGCTGGTCAGGGTGTTATGGGCATACTCCACCCACATCAACTGGTGGGACCAGGAGGCAGGATTCCGGGAGACCATGCAGCGAAGGGCTGTTTCCATCTCCTGATTCTTCCTCTCTGTCTGACCGTTGGACTGAGGGTGAAACCCAGAGGACAGACTGACAGTGGCCCCCAGCAAACTGCGGAATTCCCTCCAAAAGATGGAAGTGAACTGAGGACCTCGGTCGGAGACAACATCGACTGGAATTCTATGCAGGCGGAAGATATGCAGGGAGATGAGTTCTGCCGTCTCCTTAGCAGATGGGAGTTTGGGAAGAGGAATAAAATGGGCCAGCTTGCTGAATCTGTCGACCACTGTCAGAATGACGGTGTGGCCCTCAGATGATGGTAGTCCGGTGACAAAGTCCAGGGAGATGTGAGACCATGGACGATGAGGCACTGGGAGAGGCCGCAGGAGGCCGGCCGGAGCCTGGTGGGAAGGTTTATGTTGGTTGCACACAGGGCAGGCGTTGACGAATTCCCTGGTGTCCTCATTGAGCGAGACCCACCAGAAGCGCTGCCGCAGGATGTCCTGGGTCCTCTGGATGCCCGGGTGGCAGGTAAGTGGAGAGGAGTGTGCCCACTGGAGGACGTCGGACCGAAGGGCCTGAGGGACGAACAGGCGGTTAGGAGGGCATGCGCTGGGACCGGCTTGACCCCTAGTCGCGGCCCTCACCGATTCCTCAATCTCCCAGGTGAGAACGGCTACTTGACAGGAGGCAGGGAGGATGGACGAGGAGCCTGAGGTGGATTCCTCCTCCCCCTGGAACTGACGGGAAAGGGCATCAGGCTTGACATTGCGTGAAACTGTGGCGATAGGAGAGCGTGAAGTGGAACCGGGTGAAGAATAACGACCACCTGGCCTGTCGGGAATTGAGTTTCTTGGCTGTGCGGATGTACTCAAGGTTTTTATGGTCGGTCCAAACCAGGAATGGGAGCTTGGTCCCCTCCAACCAATGCCGCCACTCCTCCAGGGCCAGTTTCACTGCTAGTAGTTCTCGGTTACCAATGTCATAGTTTCTCTCGGTGGGGGAAAGCCATCACGAGAAAAAGGCGCAGGGATGGAGCTTTTGGTCAGTGGCCGAGCGCTGGGACAGGACACCCCCAACTGCTATGTCGGAGGCATCCACCTCCACCACAAATTGTCTGTCTGGATCCGGGACTCGGAGGATGGGTGCAGAAGTGAACCTGGACTTCAAGTTCTGGAAGGTCTCTTCAGCTGCAGAAGTCCAACGGAAAGGGTTCTTGGAGGAGGGGAGGGCGGTGAGTGGGGAAGCGACCGCGCTGTAATTCCTGATGAACCCCCGATAGAAATTGGCAAACCCCAGGAAACTTTGAAGTTGCTTGCGGGAGCTTGGGACAGGCCAGGTAGTGACAGCGACAACCTTAGCGGGGTCCATCTGGATGCTGCCCTGGGACACGATATAACCCAGGAATGAGACCGTGGGAACATGAAACTCGCACTTTTCCACCTTCACAAACAGGGAGTTGTCCAGAAGGCATTGAAGCACGGACTGGATGTGGTGCACATGTTCCTCTTGGTTCCTGGAGAAGATCAGGATGTCATCGAGGTAGACGAATACGTGCCGGTCCAACATGTCTCGAAGCACATCATTAACCAGGGCCTGGAAGATGGCGGGGGCGTTGGTTAAGCCGAAGGGCATCACAAGGTACTCGTAATGTCCTTTAGGTGTATTAAATGCCGTCTTCCACTCATCCCCTTCTCTGATCCGAACCAGGTGATAGGCGTTACGGAGGTCGATCTTGGAGAAGATGGTGGCTCCTTGAAGTAGCTCGAAGGCCGTTGCGATGAGTGGCAATGGGTACCGGTTCTTAATCGTGATTTAATTTAAGCCCCGGTAGTCGATACAGGGTCTGAGAGTCTTATCCTTCTTCTCCACAAAGAAAAATCCAGCCCCTGCGGGAGAGGATGAGGGGCGTATGATACCGGAAGCCAGGGAGTCATTAATATAATTGTCCATCGCTTCTCTTTCCGGAGCAGACAGGGAATAATGGCGCCCCTTCGGTTTGAACGTACCAGGAAAGAGGTCGATGGCACAATCATACAGACGGTGGGGAGGCAGAGACATGGCCTTGGACTTGTTGAAAACCTCCCTAAAGTCCAAGTGTTCCGCAGGAACCCCCGTAAGTTCAGGCATGGACTTGGTGAGCGCGGCACTTTGTGGAACGGCGGCTTGCTTCAGGCAGACTAGGTGACAGGCCTGGCTCCAACCCCGAAAAGCTCCCGTAGTCCAGTCGACGTGCTGATTATGTCGACGCAGCCAGGGGTATCCCAGAATGAGGGGGATGCGAGGGGTTTGCAGGATGTGGAGCTGATGGTCTCGTGGTGGTTGCCGGATAACGGCATGTGTACCGGAATGGTTTGGTGCGTCACCGTTCCCAGAAGATGACCGTCCAGGGCACTGGCTGAAACAGCTTGTGGAAGAGGTATCCGGTCGATTCCCAACTGGGTAACAAGGTCCTCGTCCATAATGGACGCGTCTGCTCCAGAATCCAGGAAGGTAGAAATAGTATGGGAGCTCCCGGTTAATAGATAGATAGATAGATAGACTTTATTTCAGACTCGGGGTCCATACAGACAGATACATAAAGAGACAGACACAAACAATAAAAGTACATAGGCCTAGCAATGCCTTGCCTTCCCATGCCTAATAGTAGTTGGGCATGGAAAAGTGGTCGTTGACAGGAGAGGAGGATCGGGAATCTGCTCGGCTCACCCGTACCGCCCTCCTTACTGGCGAGCCCGGCCTTTTAACGGGCAATTGTGAGCATAATGACCCGCCTGACCACAGTACATGCAGAGGTTTCCCCGTCTGCACCGCTCACTTCCTCCGTGGATATCCCAGTATGTCCCACTTGCATGGGTTTGCTCTCCTGAGGAAGCGGCTGCGTCGGTGTGTACTCCGGAGCCGTAGCACAAGGAAAGCAAGAAGGTTGCCCGTGACTTGGCTGTCCCCGGCGCCTTGCCAGCCGCCTGACCTGGATGCGGCGATCCACTCTGGAGGTTGTCTCGATAAGTCCGTCCTGGGATGTGGGTAGCTCGATCGAGATGAGTTCATCTTTGACGTAATCCGCTAAACCGAGCAGATATGCGTCACAATGGGCGTCCATCCCCCATGAGCTTAATCGAGCCTGAGTCCGGAATTCAATGGCGTAGTCCGTGGCAGATCGGTGGCCCTGCTGGAGCCTCATTAGCCCTCCGGACATTAGCCCTCCGGACACCTTGCGTAGTTCGACGGAGAAGGACTGGAAGGACTGGAAGGAAGCACAGGGATGCCGTGCGGGCGCGGAACGTCGCGCCAGGAGAAGACGCTACACACCCGTCCTCCCCTCCATCATCATGGGAAACGTGAGGTCTCTGCCCAACAAGATGGACGAGCTAGCGGCGCTAACTCGCCATCAGAGGGAATACCGGGAGTCTAGCCTCATGGTGTTTACGGAGACGTGGCTAACCGAGCTAAACCCGGACACGCACGCTACTCTAGACGGGTTCCGCATCATACGGGCGGACAGGACAACGGAGAGCGGTAAGAGGAAGGGAGGAGGCCTGGCAGTGTTTGTTAATGATAGATGGTGTAACTCTGGGCACATCACTGTTAAGGAGCAGACCTGCACAGCGGACATTGAACTGTTAGCGGTTAGCATGAGGCCACACTATCTGCCTAGGGAATTTTCGCACGTTATTATGGTGGCTGCGTATATCCCCCCCTCTGCTGACGCGGAAGCGGCCTGTGACGTCATCCACTCGGCGACAAGCAGGCTGTTGACACAACACCCCAATGCCCTCCTCCTTCTCTCTGGGGACTTTAATCATGCCCCTCCATCCTCCACTCTGCCCACATTCACCCAGTATGTCAAATGCCACACCAGAGACAATAAAACACTGGACCTTCTTTATGCCAACACCAAGGAGGCATACATATCATCACCTCTCCCTCCCCTGGGCAGATCTGACCACAACCTGGTGCACCTCCTGCCTGTGTACACAACTCTTGCACAGAAGCAGCCAGCTGTGACCCGCACAGTTAGACGATGGACCGATGGAGCCGAGGAGGCTCTGAAGGACTGTTTTGAGACAACTGTGTGGGAGGTATTTAGTGATGCCCATGGGGAAGACATCGACGGTCTCACCGACTGCATCACGGACTATATTAACTTCTGTGTTGAGAACACCGTACCCACCAGGACTGTACGGTGTTTCTCAAATGGCAAACCCTGGATCTCTCCGGAGATAAAGGCCCTCCTCAAGGAGAAGAAGAGGGTTTTTAGATCTGGCAACAAAGAGGAGCTGAGGACTGTGCAGAGGGAGCTGAGGATGAAGATCAGGGAGGGGAAAGATGTCTACAGGATGAAGATGGAGGACCAGCTGCAGCAGAATAACACCGCCGGGGTCTGGAAGGGCCTCAAGGCGATTTCTGGGTTCAAGGGGCCCAACCAACAGCCTGAGGGGGACCAAAAGTGGGTGAATGAGCTGAACTTATTTTTTAACAGATTTGACCAGCCATCCACCCCTCCCCCCACCCAGACCTCCCTGCTGCTGCAACCCCCATCATCTGCATCCACTGTGGATCATTACCCCCTTCCCACAGCACTCGGCTCCCCTCCACACCTCTCACACCCAGCACCCTACGACCAGCAACCCACCCCCACTCCAACACACAGCACCCCACCCCCCAGAGTGTCCCTCAACCAAGTGAGGAATGAACTGAGGAGGATCAAGGCGAGGAAGGCCACGGGTCCAGACGGCATCAGCTCAAGGCTCCTCAAATCCTGCGCAGACCAGCTGTGCGGGATAGCGGAGCACATATTCAACTTGAGCTTGAGGCTGGGGAAAGTACCACAGCTATGGAAGACATCCTGCGTGGTACCGGTACCAAAGAACCCGCGGCCCAAGGACCTCAACAGCTACAGGCCGGTGGCGTTGACATCCCACCTGATGAAGACCCTGGAGAGGCTGGTCCTTGCCCATCTCCGCCCTCTGGTGAGTTCATCCCTGGACCCACTTCAGTTCGCCTACCAGTCCGGCATCGGGGTGGATGACGCCGTCATCTTCCTGCTGCAGAGATGCCTCTCTCACCTGGAAAAGGCTGGAAGCACTGTGAGAGTCATGTTCTACGACTTCTCCAGTGCCTTCAACACCATCCAGCCTTTGCTTCTGAGGGACAAGCTGGAGCAGACCGGGGTGGACCACCACCTCACTGCATGGATCCTGGACTACCTCACCAACCGTCCACAGTATGTGCGGATACGGGAGTGTGAGTCAGATCGGGTGTCCTGCAGCACAGGGGCCCCACAGGGAACCGTTCTAGCTCCATTCCTCTTCTCCATTTACACCTCGGACTTCAAACATAACTCTGCAAACTGCCACCTGCAAAAGTTCTCTGACGACTCTGCAATTGTCGGCCTCATCTCCGCCGATGATGACAGAGAATACAGGGAACTAAACCAGGACTTTTTAGGATGGTGCCAGCGGAACCGCCTCCACATCAACTCCAGCAAGACCAAGGAGCTGGTGGTGGACTTCCGCCGGGGTAAACGCCCTCCTCCGACACCGGTGAGCATCCAGGGACTGGACATTGAGGTCGTGAAGTCGTATAAGTACCTGGGTGTTCACTTGAACAATAAACTGGACTGGACTGACCACGCTCACGCTCTTTATAAAAAAGGACAGAGCAGACTCTTTCTGCTGAGGAGACTGAGGTCTTTTGGGGTGCAGGGAGCACTCCTGAAGACCTTCTTCGACTCCGTGGTGGCATCAGCCATCTTCTATGGCAGGCGTACGGCAATCCCATTCTGCCGTTCCCCACAGGTGAGCTCTCCCGTCAGGTAGTTGATGGTAAACACTACCCTAGCATCTTCTGACGCGAAGGTGCGGGACTGCAACGCAAAGCAAACAGGATGGAGCAGTTCGTCAGGAATGCGTTGCAACCCTCACAATCCCCAGCATAACGTTTGGGCTCCCCCACCCGGGGCTCTGAGACCGCCGTAGATACTGCTGGACCCATTCCCGACTGAACCGGAGCAAGTAGCGGTGACGCCGCCACGTTGGTCGGAGCTGTGGCTGCCGTGAGTTGTCGTACCTGGTCTATCAACGTGGTGAGAATCTGGTTCTGATTCGCCAGGTCATGGCGAACCTCGGCGGTGTTGGTGACCACCATGGTCTCGGTTCGCCGCATCGCCTCCTTGATCGACTCGAGCCGGGCCCATGTCGTGGCGCCGTCTGCTGGATCCATGTTCTGGCCAGATCGTAATGTTACGGGTGTAGTAAGGACCCAGGAGCAGTACGACGAACACCAGGAATAGTTTGACTTGAAATCTTTATTTTCTTCGACACACACGACAGGAAGAATACTCTCAGGAAAACAGCGACAGGTTCTCATGGTGAAGGACAGAAGGCTGAGCAGGGAACAGGGAATCAGTCCAAGGGTGTATGCGGGAAAGTATTGCATGAAAGCAGAGAATGATCTGGCAGTGAGTGTGTGTGAGGCAGGGGTTTAAATAGTGGAGGAGGCAGAGTGAGCAGGTGAGAGTAATGAGCTGATGAGGTGAGTGTGACTTGCAGGTGCACTGAATGAACTGATGAGGTGAGTGAGAGGTGGAAAAAACTAGATAGAAGTGGCAGAGCTGTGACAGACTCATAACTTTGGTACTTCAGTAACGGTACTTACGTCATTATTTCAACCTGAACACTGATCTTTTCCGAAACCTTAAGAAGTAGTTTTGTTGCCGAAACTTTTCGATTTTTGATCGCTAACCCTAACTAAGTTGTTTCCTGTCAAGATGAAAGATTATTTTGAAAAGACCATTTGCATGTAACGAGCACAAATTGACATGTGTTGATAGACGTTTATAGGAAAACACACAAAAAATGAGGAGTCACATATTTTTTTAATGATATAATACAAACCGTTGTATTGTATATATGCTGCTAAACTAGGCTACATTAACTTCAGAGCTAAGATAAACAGCAGTGACAGAGGTCACTTCTGATGGTATTCTAACAAGTTTAAAATGATGAAGACTCGGGGTGAGTAACAAAGTAGATATGTTAGTTATGGAAGCTCCGACTTAGACATAACACAACCAACTATACCCCCAGTTGTCTGCTTATCATGTTGTTATCATTAGAAAACTCAGCTGTCTGCAGATTGAGTCTTTAAATTACCTTAAACTTTGTTTTCTCCTCAGAGTTCAGCAGCAGAGCTCAGAGGTTCGGTCCACCCAGCAGCATCAAACACACCTGGACTCCATATTCATGGTGTGTACATGTACACACACACCTTTCACTATTAACTACATCAACTACAGATGAATGCTAAACTACCATTCAGGTCCCAACAGCCTCCATGCTGCTCTGTGTAGACCAGCAGGCCTTCAGACTGACGGATGAGTCACACGTTGTGTTCTCTATATTTAATATTCAGTTTATCATTCTGTTCCAGCTGCTGGAGGAAAACATCGTGACTTTTGGGAAGAACGAGCTGAAGAAAGTCCAGAGAGTTCTGAGTCCAGATTACCCAGAATGCTTAGAGAGTCAGAGGGAGGATGAGGAGTTGTTGGATGGTGAGGATGAAGAGCAGAGGAGGAGCAGCAGAGAGGCGTTTGAGAAGATCACACTGCACTTCCTGAGGAGAATGAAGCAGGAGGAGCTGGCTGACTGTCTGCAGAGCAGTAAGAGGATTTCTCTAAAGATTTAACATGCTGGATAAATGTTTACTAACGTCTCAAGAGATGGACCAACATGTATTCATAGACTCATTCTTTGAGGAAATGACATGTTGAAATATATTCTTTGACTCATTGATCTTCTTTGTTGTGTTCATTCAGGACTTCTTGCTGCAGTTTGTCAGCGTAAACTCAAATCTAACCTGAAGAAGAAGTTCCAGTGTGTGTTTGAGGGGATCGCTAAAGCAGGAAACCCAACCCTTCTGAATCAGATGTACACAGAGCTCTACATCACAGAGGGAGGGACTGCAGGGGTCAATGATCAACATGAGGTCAGACAGATTGAAACAGCATCCAGGAAACCACACAGACCAGAAACAACCATCAGATAAGAAGACATCTTTAAAGCCTCACCTGGAGGAGAGGAACCAATCAGAACAGTGATGACAAAGGGAGTGGCTGGCATTGGGAAAACAGTCTTAACACAGAAGTTCACTCTGGACTGGGCTGAAGACAAAGACCACCAGGACATACTGTTCACATTTCCATTCACCTTCAGAGAGCTGAATGTGCTGAAAGAGAAACAGTTCAGCTTGGTGGAACTTGTTCATCACTTCTTCAGTGAAACCAAAGAAGCAGGAATCTGCAGGTTTGAAGAGTTCCTGGTTCTGTTCATCTTTGACGGTCTGGATGAGTGTCGACTTCCTCTGGACTTCCACAACAATGAGGTCCTGACTGATGTTACAGAGTCCACCTCAGTGGATGTGCTGCTGACAAACCTCTTCAGGGGGAAACTGCTTCCCTCTGCTCGCCTCTGGATCACCACACGACCTGCAGCAGCCAATCAGATCCCTCCTGAGTGTGTTGGCATGGTGACAGAGGTCAGAGGGTTCACTGACCCACAGAAGGAGGAGTACTTCAGGAAGAGATTCAGAGATGAGGAGCAGGCCAGCAGGATCATCTCCCACATCAAGACCTCACGAAGCCTCCACATCATGTGCCACATCCCAGTCTTCTGCTGGATCACTGCTACAGTTCTGGAGGATGTGTTGAAGACCAGAGAGGGAGGAGAGCTGCCCAAGACCCTGACTGAGATGTACATCCACTTCCTGGTGGTTCAGTCCAAACTGAAGAAGGTCAAGTATGATGGAGGAGCTGAGACAGATCCACACTGGAGTCCAGAGAGCAGGAAGATGACTGAGTCTCTGGGAAAACTGGCTTTTGATCAGCTGCAGAAAGGCAACCTGATCTTCTATGAATCCGACCTGACAGAGTGTGGCATCGACATCAGAGCAGCCTCAGTGTACTCAGGAGTGTTCACACAGATCTTTAGAGAGGAGAGAGGACTGTACCAGGACAAGGTCTTCTGCTTCGTCCATCTGAGTGTTCAGGAGTTTCTGGCTGCTCTTCATGTCCATCTGACCTTCATCAACTCTGGAGTCAATCTGCTGTCAGAAGAACCAACAACCTCCCGGTGGTCTGAAGTCTTTAGAGACAAACCTGAACCAAAACGTCTCTACCAGAGTGCTGTGGACAAGGCCTTACAGAGTCCAAACGGACACCTGGACTTGTTCCTCCGCTTCCTCCTGGGTCTTTCACTGGAGACCAATCAGACTCTCCTACGAGGTCTGCTGGCACAGACAGGAAGTAGCTCACAGACCAATAAGAAAACAGTCCAGTACATCAAGAAGAAGATCAGAAAGAATGTATCTCCAGAGAAAAGCATCAATCTGTTCCACTGTCTGAATGAACTGAATGATGGTTCTCTAGTGGAGCAGATCCAACGGTCCCTGAGTTCAGGATGTCTCTCCACAGATGAACTGTCTCCTGCTCAGTGGTCAGCTTTGGCCTTCATCTTACTGTCATCAGGAAAAGATCTGGACGTGTTTGACCTGAAGAAATACTCTGCTTCAGAGGAGGCTCTTCTGAGGCTGCTGCCAGTGGTCAAAGCCTCCAACAAAGCTCTGTAAGTGGACACACAACTATCAGATTAAATGCAGTTTTATTTTATGACTAAATAAAAAGACTTGATTGTTTTTTTTATTGATTTCTTATGAATGGCTGATTCTTCTTCAGGCTGAGTGGCTGTAACCTCTCCGAGAGAAGTTGTGAAGCTCTGTCTTCAGTTCTCAGCTCCCCGTCCTCTAGTCTGAGAGAGATGGATCTGAGTAACAACGACCTGCAGGATTCAGGAGTGAAGCTGCTGTCTGCTGGACTGGAGAGTCCACACTGTACACTGGAAACCCTCAGGTCAGTATTTAACCTTTAGGGCTTTCATTGATTTAATATTTAAATTTTCAAATTGCCTGAGGAACGATCTTCAGACATGTTAAATGGTAAATTCAGACTGTAATAATTATTATTGATATATCATTATGGATACATTAACATGAAAGAAGTATTTTTATGTTTTGAGGGTTGCTTTTATACAGGTGAGAATTTTTTCTATAAAAGTGATTTCTTTATTTGAAAAAAATAACTTTTGTTTATATATATATATATATATATATATATATATATATATATATATGTCAAGAAAAAGTGTGTGTCTGTTTAGTCTGTCAGGTTGTCTGGTCACAGAGGAAGGCTGTGCTTCTCTGGTCTCAGCTCTGAGCTCCAACCCCTCCCATCTGAGAGAGCTGGACCTGAGCTTCAATCATCCAGGAGATTTAGAAGTGAAGCTGCCGTCTGCTGGACTGGAGGATCCACACTGGAGACTGGACACTCTCAGGTACGCACAGACAACAGCAGACTCCACACTCAGGTGTGAACAGGGGGCTCCAATCTTTAGGTACCTCGAAGATATTACCAGGCGAGTTCCCCAGAAAGGGGACTGTTCAAAGTCTAAGGGTCTGGATATGACAGGAGGCTAACTCGCTCTGGGTCAGGAGCAGATAGAAAGCTAGCCGACTGGGGCGCTAGCTAGGGACTAGCTGGCCTTCAGGACAGCGGATTCAGGATACTGACAGCATGCTGAAGGCTAGTATGTTGGTAGATAGCCGACTAGGTAGCAGGCCAGAGTCTAGCTGAAGAGGGAGCAGGTTGGGAACTAGCAGACTGGGAATCAGGGTTGATTAAGAGCTCCTCCGCCATGGCTTTAAAGTAACCTCCAGACACGATTAAATGCAGTTTAATGTCAATAAAAACAAGACGCTAAACAGTGAGAAAACAAATCACTAAGAATTGGGGCTCTAACGCTAGAATCAACACACAAGCATAAAACCTGACACTGAAACAAACGGAATAAATATACAAAGAACTAATTCACTCCTGAAACTCAGATGTGATGGACAACAGGCGTGAAAAAGACAAAGGAAGTAAAACAAAACATGAGGGAGAGTAGCTTTCAAAATAAAACAGGAAGCAGACCGAACAAAAAAACAAAACCATGACCGTGTGAAGCTGATGCAGACTTTGTCTTCCTGCAGGGTGGACCATGGTGGACTACACAGACTGAGACCTGGTCTCAAGAAGTGTAAGTATGTTTGAAGTTTGATTCTTGAGAATTCAGCTAGAATTTGACATCTTCATGACTGAAGTACGATGATGAATTATAAAAAGGCTTCGGATGATGATGTCATGTCCAGTAGTTTCTTGTCCAGTGCTGAACAGCGTCTTAGTCAGCGGAGACGTCTGTAAATCATTCTGATCAATATCACCTCGGAGTAAATATCAAGTGTTTCATTTCATCAGAAATTAGACGTTATCTGTCAATTCATGGAAGACTGCAGTCGTTTTCCAAAATACAATCATTATTCCTCACTTCAGACACTAAAACCACACACACACACTGCTGTGTGAAACACAAGAACACTGAAACCAGTAGAGTGGAAGGTGGGACAGATGATGTAACAGGCTCATCTAAGCTCAAAGCAAAGAAATAGGGAAGTCGTATGAGGGCAAATCACTGTCAAATTCCACGAGCACAAATGAGATCCACGGGCACGGGTGTAGAGGTCCGTGTACAGCTCAAACAGGCAAACTACTTTTGCGAGTGCTTTCACACGCAAAATAAAAAAAAACACCTTCATAGCGCCACCTAGCGTCTGTGTTGGAAGTGATATTCAGCCAATCCAAAGACGACGACTGTAACCAATTAAATCTAAAGATACAATGGTGACTGGATCCGCCCACAAAACACACACGAGCGAGCAGATGAAAACTTTGCAGGCAATCAAAGCATCTCGCGTGAGCAGAGATGTTCAGCGCGAGGTGATGTCAAAGCGCTCTTTAAAGTTATTTGCATGAGCGGCTCTTTGGATCTAGTTCATGCTCGAGGATATTGACAGATATTTGCCTTCAGGTCGATTTAAATGATAAAGTTGTATAAATATCAGCAGATGATAACCTGCCGATGTTCTGTGTCTCGTTCTCTCCATCAGATGTCTGTGAACTGGAAGTGGACACAAACACGGTGAGCAGAAAGCTCAAACTGTCTGACAACAACAGGAAGGTGACACATGGGTCTGAGATGCAGTCGTATCCTGATCATCCAGACAGATTTGATCACTGGTGTCCTCAGCTGCTGTGTAGAACTGGTCTGACTGGTCGCTGTTACTGGGAGGTGGAGTGGAGAGGAGACGTTCGTATAGCAGTGAGTTACAGAGGAATCCTCACCAGGGGACTGGACAGTGTTGGCTATTGGTTTGGAGAGAATCATCAGTCCTGGAGTCTGAGGTGCTATAGTGGTGGTTACTCTGTCTGTCACAAAAACATAAAAACACACATCTCCTCCTCCTCCTCCTCCTCCTCCTCTGGTAGAGTAGCAGTGTATGTGGACTGTCCTGCTGGCTCTCTGTCCTTCTACAGAGTCTCCTCAGACACACTGATCCACCTCTACACCTCCAACACCACATTCACTGAACCTCTGTATCCTGGGGTTGGGGTCTGGTCTGGATCTGTGTCTCTGTGTCCTCTTTAGGTCTGAGAGTCTCTCCTGAGGACAGAAACTCTGCTGCTGTAATCAAAGTTCAGTCCAACACACACACACACACACACACACACACACACACACATCATTTGTTAGATTCCATCACTTTGATTATCGACATTTTCACAGTTTATCTAGAAACACTGAATGTTATGTAGTGAACTCTTTTTTTGTCATCTCTTTAATATTTAAACATATACTTTCATATGTTATAACATTCGGAGACAAACAGGTTCTTCAAACAATCCTCATATTGTCCAATGTTTCTAAATGCTGTTAATAAAATCTAAAGGTTTTAATCTTGAGTCGGCGTTTGTTCATTTGATCACTTCCTGTCAGTTTGTTCTGCTCCCTGAGGTCACACACATCTACACACCTACACACCTGCTTCCACTTCCCTCATCTGCTCTGCAGTGAGCAGAGTCTTCAACGCGCCCCCCCTCACCTGCACGTTATCATCCCATCAGTGTCTCACTACATGTACCGGTCCTCTTCCTTTGTTCCTCTGTCAGAGCATCATTCACCACGTTTACAACTACCAAATATTCAGGTTTTTTGTCCATATTCCCACGAAGCTGTTTACATGTTTTAGTGAAGATGAATGTTCCACTTATAATCCTGTTCACATGCAGCCGTGTATCAAGCGATTAACGTCACCTGTGGCGGACTGTTGGACCGTGTGACCACAGCCTCCCTCTTTCATTCCTTCTACCATCTTCTTGAGAAGATATGCATCGCCATATTTGTTCATATCCAAAAACCTGTTGATGTCTAATGACGTGTTCACACCAAACGCGTCGAAAATTTGACGCGCGTCGAGATTACATACAAAGTCTCTGCACAGACGCGATGAGACTGGCGCGGTGCGAATTTGCGATGGCGCGAATTTGCGGCGCGATGGACGCGTGAGTTGAAATTTTTCAACTTCTGCGAAATAATCGTGTGACGCTGTGGCTCGATAGCCTATCAGCGTTGAGTTGCTCCCCTGTCATCACTGACTTCCTGCCGCTGTTGAATCACGAAATGAATCCTGTAGCCATCTGTGTTCACCCAGAGCTCTACGATACCTCATATCAACAGAGACCGGACCAAACTATGTGTATACATGTGTGTGTGTAAACCATACGGTACAAACAATGAATACACGCTGCCATATTTACGTCTACATGACGTTATTCTGAAAGTTGGTGGAGCTGCTACAATGTTAGCATAGCCTAGATATCCATCCGACCTCCATTGAGAAGACGAGTACAAATCGGCATCATTACGTAGTTATGTCGGAGTCCCTTTTTGTCGGTTTATTGCCGTTGAATCACAGCCAAATTAGTTTATTTTGTGTTCCTACATCTGTAGTAAACAGCGACCGGTGGCTTGCTAGACACAGTGAATACAGCTCGATAAAATCCCCGGAGCTCCTCTGAACAATACTATGAACCAGACATGACGGCGTTTAGTTTCCCGGGATATCTGTGACTTCCACAACACGTACTAAGCAGAAATATAGGTTCTTTTTTCCATGGTTAATGGCGGACAGTTGAACGGATCCAGGTCGATAAACCCCGCCCCCTCTCCGGCGCGGCGTGAACACGGTTTGGTGTGAACACGACCGGCGTCGCGTTGGACGCGATTTTGCGGCGCGTCAAATTTTCGACGCGTTTGGTGTGAACGCAGCGTGTGAAGTCTTTCATGATCAATAAAGGTAGGTGTGTTTCTCCTTCTGACCAGAAATGTGGGCTTTTCTTTTGAGTATTAATCTCTAAGAAGTGTTTTTAGTTTGGTCGTCGACAGGAGAAGAGGTCGTGTGTCGCAAACTTCGGTAAAAACTCATTGAAACGTGTATTCTGAATGAGCTGTATTCATGTCCAAAGAATGCTCCTAAAACCAGAATAATATCAGCACATCACACATGTCTTCATCTGAAAATGCTCCTTTCAAAATGAGATATAATCCAGAATATCCAACCTGAAGATGAGGTCGACATGAAACACATCAAATTCTGAATATTGTCACATTCTAGATAATAGTAGAATCGAAATCGACAGCCTTTAGCCAGAGGTGTTCTGTAGCAGCGGGTCAGTAAGTGAACATGTGTTGTGTCTTGTGGACTCTGAACAATCAGCACAGAAGTCTCATCATCAAGTCACCGCTGAGGTTCAGATCCAACGTGAACTCACAGAAATATGTGCAATGATGAAGACCTGTTGACGGCACATTACGTGGTGACGGCGCGGACGGTAGAATTATGTGCTGCCACCACGGAAACAATTCAACCTCACGGCAACATTTGTTCTGTTTTAGACAGCCAAGGTCATTGAAGACAGCTCCATGGCGACTTGAGTCACTGGGTGAAAGTCCCACGTTTGTTCTTTCAACCTGGGCAACTCTGGAAAATGATACCTTTTAGACCCCATTCTGGAGTTTAGTTCCAGATCCAGTGCTGTGTGTATCTAGTATCTATACTAGTTTCTACAGCAGCAAAGGCCTCTCGCTGTGGGATATATCAGACTTTGTGTACTTGGACTAAGAAGTTCTCCAGGAAGACCACTAGATGGCCCTGTTTACCCTCCTACCTAAAACTGGATCCCAGTGTCACAGCGTCAAGTGGAAAACACACCGTTTCAATGATCACATTAAGTCATTTATTTAATACCTGAATGATCCATCCAGTATCTTCCTTCCTGAAGTACATGGACCACATGGACCATCTGAAGCACCTGAACCACATGGACCATCTGAAGCACCTGGACCACATGGACCATCTGAAGTACCTGGACCACATGGACCATCTGAAGCACCTGAACCACATGGACCATCTGAAGCACCTGGACCACATGGACCATCTGAAGTACCTGGACCACATGGACCATCTGAAGCACCTGGACCACATGGACCATCTGAAGCACCTGGACCACATGGACCATCTGAAGCACCTGAACCACATGGACCATCTGAAGCACCTGGACCACATGGACCATCTGAAGCACCTGAACCACATGGACCATCTGAAGCACCTGGACCACATGGACCATCTGAAGCACCTGGACCACATGGACCATCTGAAGCACCTGAACCACATGGACCATCTGAAGCACCTGGACCACATGGACTGTTGTGAATTAAACACATGTGAGGAGAAAACTCAGGTGAACAGACTTAGGTCGAGGCGTTTAGCTCAATTCAAGCAATAAGGTTTATTTGTAACAGAAGTATTATGTCCAGCAGTGATACGTGCACGGACCTAAAAGCAAAGGTAAACAAAAAGGTAAAAGCAAGCGGGGTATAGGTTCGTCCTCTGGACGCCTATTGGTCAAAGCAAAAGTTGCAGGCGGAGCTGTGTTTAGCTGTCAGCGTCCTGGATGGAGCTCTGGGCAATCTCCGCCCACACTGGCTCACGTCCTGGGACCGCCTTCTCTGCATCATCAGTATGTATGCATGTTGATGTAACAGCAAATTGTTATGTTCGGCCGACTAGATAAGCTGGGCGCCAGATATTCTAGGGCGCCCTCTCTCTATCTCTAAGATGGAGCTGGCGGTTGAATCTGGTTCTCTGTGAGGCTCTGTGACATTTAACTGGGGCAAAAGCTATCCTTCAGAGTTCTAGTACTTTCTACTTTGTTCAGGCGAGTGCTAGAGTGCCCCGCCTGGAGTTTTTGACCTTCTTGCACTAGAACTCACATATCCGCGTATAAGCTGTGTTTAACATTGAATGAATGTATATTTTATTTACAAATCCCCCTTTTCACACCTGCTAGGTGTGAACTCTATGTTTTCGAACTACTCATTCAATGGCTGTAACTCGATGTTTAGGTCCCTATCATCCGAATCGTCTGGATCGAAAGCTGGTGGGGTGCTACGTCTAGTTCGGGTGTGTGTCTGATACTTGGTTTCTAATCCCCAGATCAGTAGGGCAACTAGTATGCCCATACCCACCCCCATTATAGTTTTCTTCCCACATCCCACCCCTTTCCAGGTGAAGCGCTGCCGACCTCAGTCGGCGGGGTTTGCATAAGGGTCCCCTAGAGAGCGTCTAGACTCTCGATACATTTTCCAAATCAGTGCGAATTTCTCCCAGTGTTCTGGTTGGTACCGGTGCTGGGACACAGTGTGTCAGGTGGTGCCAAGGGGCACCTGATTTGCCCTTGACCTGAACCGAGTGTGAAGTAACCTCCTTCACTTCGTACGGCCCAGTCCACCTGGGGTCAGTCCACTTGCGCTTGTGAACCTTGACCCTGACCCAATCACCTACTTGTATCTGCTTTCCAGCTGCCGCTGCTTCAGGTACTGCTCGAGTCCTCTCAATCTGTTTGGAGAGAGCTTCAGTAAGAGAAGTTAGGGCACTCATATAGTCAGACATTTCAATCTGCTGTACATCCAGAGGTGGCATATGACCTCCATCTCTGGGTGGACCTGGCATCGGCCGGCCAGTCATGATCTCGTGTGGGGAGAGATGTGTTTCTCCCCCTTTTCCGGACCTCATGGCCATAAGGGCCAGGGGCAGGGCCTCAACCCATGTTAATTTGGAGCCCGCGCAAACTTTGGCAATTTTGGCCTTAAGGGTCTGATTCGCTCGTTCCACCAGGCCCTGAGATTGCGGGTGATAGACTGACCCGAATCGGTGTGTGATTCCCAGAAATTGCTCTACCTGTGCGAGCATGGTGTTGCTAAAGTGTGATCCGTTATCGGAGCGGATGCATCTCGGTACTCCGTAACGGGGAATCAGTTCTGTCTGCAGCCACTTTACAACTGTCTGCGCGTCTTCTCTCTTGGTGGGAATTGCTTCCACCCATCTTGAAAATCTGTCTACCATTACCAAGATGTACCTCTTTCCCTGCACTCTGTTCTCTGGTCCCATATCTGTATAATCTATGCTGATGTCTTGGAAACAGGCTGAGGGCACGGGATAAGATCCCATCGGTGTCTTGAATGGTTTTCTTGGATTGTGATTGCCACAAATTTGACATTCATCGCAGAAGAGGAAAGATATCGCTTCCATGTGCGGATGCCACCATAGTTGTTTTAAATTTTCCAATGTCCGTTTCTTTCCCTCGTGCGTAGGTCCGTGGGCCCCTGGTAGGAGTGCTGCACACAGTTCTGCTGAGGCAACCACTCTGCCGTCGTGGGCTCTCCACAGACCTTCTTTGTCTTTTGAGGCTCCTTTTCGTGTCCATTCGGACCATTCATAAGGTCCTGCTTTCTTTTGATGATCTTTGATGTGTTCGATGGTGAGCTCAGGTGGGCCGGATGTTGGCTTCATAACCATTTGGCGAGGTGCGTAGCCTCCAGTTTTCTTGGCTGCTCTGTCTGCCGCGTCATTACCGGCGCTGATTCGTGATTTGATTGTGTCATGTCCTTTGCATTTCATGATGGCCACCCCCTTTGGTAGTTGGATTGCTTCTACCAGCCTTCTCATAGCTGCTTCGTGTTTTATGGGGTGGTCATTTGAAGTGGTGAAGTTCCGTCTTCGCCATACAGGGCCATCGATGTGGGCCGCTCCATGGGCGTAAGCTGAGTCTGTGAAGATATTTACAATTTTGTCCGTGCTCCACTTCAGAGCCTGAATCAGTGCTTCCACTTCCGCTAGTTGTGCTGAAGCGGGTTGTGGCAGTATCCCTGACTCCACTGTTTGGTGGGAGCCATCACTCTTCTGTTCCACCACTGCATAGGATGCAATGTTGCCTTCTTCTCCTTTGTAGCAGCAACCATCCGTGTAGAGCCAGGCTTCAGCTGTGAGGTGGGGAGTGTTCTGGAGATCCGATCTCAATTTGTTTTCTTGTACTGCAACTTCCTCGCACACATGTGGTTGTCCATCCGTGAAGTTAGCCGTCATATTTCTTGTGGCTGGCACAAAGGTGATGTGTGGCATGGTGCAAGCTTGTTGAATCTTTGTTTTCCTTGCGGCACTGAACGTGAATTCTTTACTCATCAGGAATGCCGCCACGCCATGATGCGTGTGTACTTCCAGTGGATGGCCCATGACAATATGAGAAGTTTTTTCAATTGCTTTTGCCACTGCTGCAACATACCTTGCGCAGGTGGATTGACCGTTTTCCACAGCGTCAAGTTTTGATGAATGATACATCAGTACCTCTCTTTCACCCCCCTTTTTCTGGAAGAGTACAGCATTGAGTAGGCTGTGTCTTTCAGAAACATCAAGGTGGAACGGTAGGGAGTAGTCTGGGGACATGAGTGCGGCGGCATGTGCAAGTGCTTGCTTCAAGCGGGTGAAAGCTGTTTCACCCTCTGCTGTCCATGTGAGGTTGGCAGTAAGATTTCTGGTGCCCACTTCCTTCAACATCTCTCTGAGAATGGTGGTGTGGTTGGTGTAGTCTGGGATATGGGCTCGTGAGTAGCCTGTTAAGCCCAGAAATGAGAGGAGAGCGGCAACAGTGAGCGGTTGGGGATGTTGTAAGATGGTGGCCCTGTGCGTGTGTGACAGGCCGATCCCGTCTGATGAAACATTGCGACCCAAAAACAACACTTGGCGTCTGGTGAACTGCACCTTTGCACGTTTGACCTTGTAGCCCTTTTCGGCCAATAGAGTGAGGAGTCGGACAGAGGAATCGAGGCAGAGAGCTGCTGATGTTGCTGCCAGAAGCAGATCATCAACATATTGAATCAGAATTACGCCTTCTGGGAGGGAGAGGTCAGCCAGATGAAGGCGTAAGTGGTGGTTGAATAGGCCTGGGGAGCACCTGTAGCCCTGGGGTAGGGAGGCATACGTATACTGCTGCTCATTAAATGTGAAGGCGAAGATAGGCTGAGAGTCTTTATGTAGTGGGACACTGAAGAAAGCGTTGGCCAGATCTACTACTGTGAAATGGGTGTGTGCAGGGCTCAAATTGCTGAGTGAGAGATGAGGATCTGGAACCGGATGACCTGTTGGAACTGTGATTTCGTTCACGGGGCGGAAATCCTGGACCATTCTCCAGCCTTTTCCTCCTGCCTTTGGAACCGGAAGTATGGGGGAGTTGAACTCTGACGAGGTGGGGTAGATGACTCCGGCTTGGAGCAGGCCTTCAATAGTCGGCCAAATTCCTTCCAGTTGTTCTTGTTTCAGGCGATATTGGGGTCTGTACACTGGAAGCTGCTGTGGGTCTGTGAATGTGACTTTGATGGGTTCCGTAGTCAGGCGGCCAACGTCATAGGCCCCTGAGGTCCACAACTTGTTCGGGACCTGAGCCAGACATGCAGTTGTAGCTGGATGATCTGAACACGATTTGCCATGGTGACGAGGCAAAGGGAGGTGCTCCGGTAAAGTGTGTTCAACAGTGTCAGGGGCTGTCCATCTCCACATGGTCTCCTCCTTGGCTTTGAGCAGACCTTCAGTAGTGGTTGGTTCCCAAGTGAGAGTTAGTGCTCTCTTGATCATAGGCCCCAGACTTCTGGCCTCATGACCAAAACCAACAGCCAAAGTGACATGGGGTGATGAGTCCTCATCTAGCTGGTACCATGGGCGAAGGAAGGGAGATAGAATGACTCTTGATGCTACTCCTTCTTGGCCACAATAGATGTGTAGACACTGGATGGTGGGTCTAAGGTGAGACATGTTTTCATCCCAGTCTTCTGTGTAGGGGTCGTCGGGGTCTGGTGTGACATTTAGAGTGCAATGGACGTGGTCCAGGGGAGTTTTGTACGGGAAAAGCTGAGTGATTTTTGGTTTGAGAATGTTGAACCAATATTGGATGGCAGGGGTTTGGGGGCCATTTTGAAGACAGCGTAGCCAGTAAACCTCTTCGTCTGTGGGGGACACCGTCTCTGTAACGGGAGCAAGGGAGAGAATGCGTACTGGCATGGACAACGTACTAGTTGGTGGGTTGGACGAGACATGGACACCGTCTTGGTTCATCCAGATGATCAGATTGAGGCGAGTCATCAGATCGCGTCCTAGCAGGTTGACTGGGCAGTTTGGAGCAGAGAGAAAGCTGTGCATGAGGGTTGCATCTTGAAATGTGATGGGGAGAGGGGTGGTGTAAACTTGTCGAACTGGAGTGCCAGAGACTCCCACCACTGACACAAACCGGTCCGACAACGGCTGCGTAGTCATCACACTCGAATAGGTGGCTCCAGTGTCGACAAGGAAGATGTGATCCTGTCCATTTACTGAGCACCTGATTAGGGGTTCGCTGGTGAGGCCGAAATGTAGAGTGTGTGACGCCAGTGATTGAGGGGCGTGTCAATAGGGAGGACTGTTGTATCCTCCAGGCCATTGTTGTTGGCTACTGGCCTGGGTGACATGGGCCCCGCCTTGGGGACCATGTCCCTCGTCCCAAGGAGCCTGATGGGCCCCTTGCTGTGGTCCTTGTCCGTCATAGCCCCATCCACCTCCTCCTCTGGAGTATTGTCCTCTTCCTCTCTGTGTTTGCTGCGGTGCTGACCTGCAGTGTCGTGCGAAGTGTCCTGGTTTCCCACAGTTGTAGCAGAAATAGGATGCTCCTCTTCCTCTGGCTCCTCCTCTTCCACCCCATTGGCCCTGAGGGACCCATGGGCGTGACTGTTCACTGCCTGCTGACAACATAGCCATTATGACCTCCAGTGGGTCAGAGGGAGTAGGTGCCGTTGGAGGTGGAGCCGGTGCAGGTTGGACTACCAGCTGTTGTTGCTGTTTAGCCTTAGATTTCGTGGCGGCCTCAGCCGCGTCGTGTTCTTTGAGTTGTTTCTTGAGTAGGGCCTTCTGCAAGGTCTTCATTTCTGTTTCGCTACCAGCCTCAGTTTGAATGTGCTTAGTGAGGTAATGTCGGAGCTGGCCGTTCCACATGTCTTGTGTCATTTCTTCTAGGCCAACCACTGCGTCCATGCACTGGCGAGGTCCATCAGGGAGGCCTCGTTTTACCATTGTGCGCCATAGTGCCACTGTGGTAATGCTTGCATCATGGGGCTCTCTGAAGGCCTGGCGCCACACTCGTTCTGCTCTGGCCAGATACAGGGGTGGGGACTCTCCTGGGGCCCAGATGAATGCTGTCACTGCGCCTTGGTTCACTGGAGTGGGGAACTTAGTTCTGAGCTCCTGCCACAACGCTGTACGATAGCGATCAAAGGGGTCGGCATCTGGTGCCGCACCAGCGCCTGCCCAGTGTAGGAGGGCAGTACACTGGGTTGGGTCCAAACAGCGAGAGAGAAGGGCTCTCAGGTCGCCCACTGCCAGCTGGCGGCCAGCTGTCAAAGCTTCCGTGAGCTCGATCCACGGATCGGCTCCTGCATGGAGGGATGGAAGCTGTTGTACCATGCTGGTCATGTCTGCAAACCCAAAAGGCACAAATTGAACACGCAGTGGGTGCGCGAGAGTGGGGGCTGCTCTCAGGGGATATTCACCGGCATCAATCTCTTCTGTTTCTTCTTTGGGGGCCGTGCTCCGGGACCGAAGGTCATACTGGGGGCGGGGAGCTCCAGTCCTTGGCTTGAGGGCGGTGACTTTTCCGTGTAGAGTGCCCGTCACCTCATATGTTGACCGCTTCCCCAGTGCTCCTTGGTTGCTGGTCTCTCTGCCGTAGCCTATAGCTGAGGCTACAGTATGTTGTAGGTCTTCAGCCCCTTCTCGCACGAAAGAGAGCTGCTCCACTGTAGTTGGTCCGCTTGAGTCCCTTAGTGATGGCTGTCTTCTGCCTGCAGGGTCATAGTACAGGTTGTTTGTCACATAGGTCTCTTCTGAGTGCATGGGGCAAGATGTTGTGACAGCGAGTTCGTCGCGACGTCGCTGAATGTACTCCTGATCGAGATCTCTCTGCCTCTTGTCGTCTCCTTCCTCCTCGTTGTATGGCTGGCCTCCCACTGCTCCTTGAAGATCCTCTTCGTGTTCCTTACTGGGGACTCCTGTCATAGCTCTTTCCAACATCTCCATCCTCTTCATCATGCCTCTCATTGCTCGCTCTGTTGAGGTGGAGTCCGTCTCGATGGTGCACTCTTTATCTAGTGCCATCTTGAATGCTCCTGTGAGCATTCCTCCTTTTACTGTTCTCATCGGTGCTTGTATAAATGGATTGTTGGAGGAGTATGGGGGAGAAACTGGAGGGAGTGCTGGATACAGGCCAGTTGAGGGCGCCGAGTTTGTTGAGGGCGGGGGAGGGGCCGAGGCCAGAGATGCCTGGCCTGGTTCCTGTGCAGTCTTTTCTGGACCTACCGGGGCTTGTGTGGTAGGGGTGATGTCAAAGGGGTTGGTGTTGAGTGGGGTGATGTCGAGTGACAGATGGGGCCTGGTTTTTCTTTTTCCGGTTGACATGTCCTCCTGCATCCGATCCGTCATGGCCGTTTCTAATGCCATCATTGCCACTCGATGTTCCTCTTCTCTGTCTTTGCGGGCTTGCTTCAGGGGGTTAGCGAACACACGTCGTTTGGTTTGACTGTTCTCTGCTGTTTGTGCGTAGGCCACTCGTTTTGTCAAATCCTGGGCAAAGAATCGAAGGTTGTTGACCGATGGAGGTAGTGGACTGGCCGCCTTCCACCATCCCTCCTCTTGCCATCGTTTCATGCAATTATCCCAATGTGTCTTGTCTCTTTTCCATGCAGACTTGCCTGCTGTGTCTGTTAGTGATTTTTTCAATTTTGCACGCAGTACTCCTGAATAGCCACCAGGTGGAGCCACAGCTCCAGCCATGTCGTCTTGTGTTTTTTTCTTCTTTCTTTTCTTCTTTTTTTAAAGTTTTTTTTTCAATTCAAGGTTTTTTCGAATTTCAATTATTTATTTATTTTTTTTCCAAATTTCAAATTTCAAATTTCTTTTGTTTTGAAATTTCAAATTCCAAACTTTTCCAAATTTCAAATTTCTGATGCAGTACTCTCGAATGTCCACCAGTTGGAGCCAACGCTCCTATCAAATGTTCTTCTTGCAGTTCCTGAAGTACCACCAGAGGGAGCCAAAGCTCCTGTCAATTTTCTCCTGCAGTTCCTGAAGTGCCAACAGAGGGAGCCAAAGCTCCTGTCAAATTGTCTTCTGCAGTTCCTGAAGTGCCAACAGAGGGAGCCAAAGTTTCTCCCAAATTGTCTTCTGCAGTTCCTGAAGTGCCAACAGAGGGAGCCAAAGCTTCTGTCAATTTTCTCGACGCAGTACCCCTGATGTCCACCAGATGGAGCCAAAGTAGTACTCCCAATGTCCACAAGAGGGAGCCAAAGCTTCTGTCAAATTTTCTTCTGTCTTGCGACCTTGACTCCACTCTCTCCCCCTCCCTTCGGCTGCAGCTGTCTTCCTTATCTAAAATGTTCACTCCCTTGAGCCTCTGTGCCTGACTGTCTTCGCTTCTAAATTTTTTACGGCCCCTAACGAACACAATTCTCAATAAATCTGTAATATTTCTAACTGACACGTATACCTCAGCTTTCTCAGCCTAACCTAATGTTTGTGTTACTGTGATGGTTGCAAAGTTGGTGTCTTATGCTTATATTCTGCTCCACTTAACCGTCAATGACTGGCAACACACACAAACCTAATGGAAACACTTCAACTCCAATCTTCCTTTTGATGTCTCAACCACATATCCGCTTCACGCAATCACTCTCATCCATACCAAATTAAAACCATACACTGCCGTAGTTTTACAATTACAATTTGAGTCTATGTCTCCCTGAGACATTATGTTGCACGCAATCAACCATACACTGCCGCAATTCTGCAATTACTCGCACACAAACCACGGCTGGAAAAGATCTCTGCCGATCTGCATTTTATAGTGTACGCCTTGCACGAACTCGGTCCCGGAGGAAATAGCGATATATTGTGCACTCTCTGAATTTGGACCTTTGTCTCCCTTAGACATTACTCAGCACGCAATCTACCACACACTGCCGTGACCCACAAATAATCGCACCCGGACCACGTCTGGGAAGGTCTATTGACCTTATTAATTACAAAGTACGCCTTGCGGGGCACGGTTCCAAAGAAAGTGGCGATATCTTATGCTACAATTGAATCGATGTCTTCCCAGAGCACATCTCTGCTGCACTCAAAACCCACACACTGCCCTTTTCTGCAATACTGGTACACAAACCTCATATGGATCTTCGTTTTATAGTGTACAACATGCATGAACGTGTGGTCCCTAAGGAAGTGGCGTTTTGCAGTCTTCACACACACTATTTTCACATCAGCGTATTTCAACAACAATTTCTATATACGTGATCCAAACATCAGCTTGCTACGTTGCATGAATCAACAATATGGCCCGGGATTCAGTCTTTCAGACCGTCATTGGTCAGCGAGCCGAAGCTGTGTGACTTCCGACCAGTTATCAAAACTTACGCGGTGTGCACGTTGCCAACTCAGTCAATTTCACAATCGTCAGTTTCTGTCAGATCCACACACACATATGTACATTCTATGCTAAAAAAAAAAAAAAGAAACCCACACAGCTGTCATAACAATTCTGTTACAATGTTACGTATCTTTATCTTTAGCAATTTAGTCAATGCAATTCATACTCACACTCGGTAGACCTGATCAATTCAATTTGGTTCCTAAAGACAATGTGCAGATTTCATTGGAATAGGCTCTGCCTACCTTTTGATTGCAGCTGCTTTGATCAGTCTTCCCGAGGTGAGATGAATGGCTCCGGTCGGCAACCGGAATCCCCTGCCTCTCGGGAAAACACCTGTTGTTTTGTCTGTGGACAGAAGAAAAGTCCGTTACGAGATGAATAACTCCTCGATCGTTATCTAGCCAAACTCTGCTACCATGTTGTGAATTAAACACATGTGAGGAGAAAACTCAGGTGAACAGACTTAGGTCGAGGCGTTTAGCTCAATTCAAGCAATAAGGTTTATTTGTAACAGAAGTATTATGTCCAGCAGTGATACGTGCACGGACCTAAAAGCAAAGGTAAACAAAAAGGTAAAAGCAAGCGGGGTATAGGTTCGTCCTCTGGACGCCTATTGGTCAAAGCAAAAGTTGCAGGCGGAGCTGTGTTTAGCTGTCAGCAGCCTGGATGGAGCTCTGGGTATCTCCGCCCACACTGGCTCACGTCCTGGGACCGCCTTCTCTGCATCATCAGTATGTGTGCATGTTGATGTAACAGCAAATTGTTATGTTCGGCCGACTAGATAAGCTGGGCGCCAGATATTCTAGGGCGCCCTCTCTCTATCTCTAAGATGGAGCTGGCGGTTGAATCTGGTTCTCTGTGAGGCTCTGTGACATTTAACTGGGGCAAAAGCTATCCTTCAGAGTTCTAGTACTTTCTACTTTGTTCAGGCGAGTGCTAGAGTGCCCCGCCTGGAGTTTTTGACCTTCTTGCACTAGAACTCACATATCCGCGTATAAGCTGTGTTTAACATTGAATGAATGTATATTTTATTTACATCTGAAGCACCTGGACCACATGGACCATCTGAAGCACCTGGACCACATGGACCATCTGAAGCACCTGGACCACATGGACCATCTGAAGCACCTGAACCACATGGACCATCTGAAGCACCTGGACCACATGGACCATCTGAAGCACCTGGACCACATGGACCATCTGAAGCACCTGAACCACATGGACCATCTGAAGCACCTGGACCACATGGACCATCTGAAGCACCTGGACCACATGGACCATCTGAAGCACCTGGACCACATGGACCATCTGAAGCACCTGAACCACATGGACCATCTGAAACACATGGACCACATGGACCATCTGAAGTACCTGGACCACATGGACCATCTGAAGCACCTGGACCACATGGACCATCTGAAGTACCTGGACCACATGGACCATCTGAAACACATGGACCACATGGACCATCATGGACCAACATTTTAAGTGATTTCCACGTCTCCTCCATTATGGGACAGTTAATTAAATGAGCTGCTGACTTCAAAGAGACAGCTGGTGAACGCACTCATAACAGTGTTGGATATCTGTTAACAACCTTTAAACTTACTGTCGAGTCTTTTCTTACATTATGATTTTATGAATGAACTCTTGTGTTTGTGTTGACAAACGTCCCCTCTGAGGACACGAGGACAGTGTCCAGTGTCTCCATGAGCCAGGCATTAACCCCTCAGCTGCTCCAGCAGCAGAACAATAATCCTCACTGTTTATAATCTGAATCATAAAACAATCTTTCGTGCGTGCGTGTGTGTGTGTATATGTGCGTGTGTGTGTGTGTGTATATGTGTGTGTGTGTGTGTGTGTGTGTGTGCTGGATTACAGCTGAGAATCACTTCAATCCTGTAGCTTCATGAATAATTTACAGTCGAACATTCAATCACATTTATTTCAAATTGAATTCAACCAACAGATAAAAACCTGACAGACGATTTATGATTCATGAGGACAGACGAGGATTATTTAATTCATTTATTCAATTTATTCAGATGACTTCTGTCTGATGTCTTCTTCTCTTCTCTGGTGTCTTCGTCTCTTCTTCTCTGACATGAGATACAGAAGAATAAAGGTCACATGACTGAGATAAAACCGTCCCATGTCTCTCTGTCTTCATGACATTAGAGCTGCTCATCTCATCGTAACTTTACTTCAATGAATCATGAAATCACAATGTCTCTGTTTCTCGTCCTAAAGTACATTTACGTCCAATCACCATTTAGTAAATCTCCATCCATTAAAGAGGCCCCCCCCCCCCCCCCGTCCTCAGCATCGTCCGCTAATCCTTATTACAGAGAGGGAGAAGAGGACGGGGTCTCCGCCTGTCACATCCCACCACTGAAGGCTGGACCACGGGAGAACCACAGGAGACAGGAGAGGACGGGGGACAGAGGAGACACAGGAGGATGAACGAGGAGGACAGCTGATCCTTTACCAACATGGACGGCAGAGGGAGGAGAGGGACGAACGGGTCGTTCAAACGGTCGTCCATCAAACGCAGCGCGTCGTCTGGATCTCAGAAGGTAGGATGGATTCAAACTCACGGCTTTCTTTACATGCTAACAGAGACGGAGCGTCTCAGGTGGATCAGATGTGAGTACGGTTCAGTGTCAACTCATTCCAGATGTTTAACGGTCTCTTCAAGACATCTGTACGGTTCCTCCTCCCACAGTCTGACACCTGATCGGAGACTCCAGGACAGAGAAGAGGAAGTTCAACTTTCTGTCTGTCTTCAAAATCAATTCATGAATCTCATCTCTCAAAGTCCATCAGTGTTGAGTCTCCATCCCTCCTTTTCTCCTCTGTCCTCCTCCTCTACCTTCTTCTCCGCTTCTTTCTTCCTCTGTCTCCTCCTCATCTTCCCCTTTTGACCCCCCTACTTTTCCTCTTATTTCTTCCTCTACCTCATCCTCTTCTTTCTCTTTCTCCTCCGCCCTCCTCTTACTACTTCTACTCCTTTTCTTCCTCCACCTCCTCTTCCTTCCTCCTCCTCCTCCTCCTCCTCCTCCTCCTCCTCCTCCTCGGGTCATGTGATCAGTTCAGGGCTAATTGACTTCATGTGATCAGCTGTTTTTTCAGACAAACTTGTGACTGAATTTCTCTCTGGAGAATGTTTCTCTCTCAGCTTTACGATGTAAAACTTTACTTTAAAGGTTTATGAAACCGCTGCAGAGCTGAAACATCCTCATCCTCCTCTTCATCTTTACAACTAACATCTGTCGATAACCAAAAACTTTCACGATAAACACAAATCAATAGTAGAACCTTGTATATAACCATGTATTTATGACGTCATCTTTATTGTTTTGATGAATTAATACAGTTTTGATTATGGTTTGACAGAAGTACTCACGCAATAAACTATTAATGTAATATATCTCAGAATGCAACACACATTCATGAGTCAACAGAAGCCTGATGGTCTTATTGAAAATCTGCTGACAGATAAAAACACTTAGTTTAGTTGTCTAAACCTAACTAAGTAGTTTAGTTGTCTAAACCTAACTAAGTAGTTTAGTTGTCTAAACCTAAATAAGTAGTTGTGTTGTCTAAACCTAACTAAGTAGTTTAGTTGTCTAAACCTAAATAAGTAGTTTGTTGTCTAAACCTAACTAAGTAGTTTAGTTGTCTAAACCTAAATAAGTAGTTGTGTTGTCTAAACCTAACTAAGTAGTTTAGTTGTCTAAACCTAAATAAGTAGTTTTGTTGTCTAAACCTAAATAAGTAGTTTAGTTGTCTAAACCTAACTAAGTAGTTTAGTTGTCTAAACCTAAATAAAGTAGTTTAGTTGTCTAAACCTAAATAAGTAGTTTTGTTGTCTAAACCTAAATAAGTAGTTTAGTTGTCTAAACCTAACTAAGTAGTTTTGTTGTCTAACCCTAACTAAGTAGTTTAGTTGTCTAAACCTAAATAAGTAGTTTAGTTGTCTAAACCTAACTAAGTAGTTTTGTTGTCTAACCCTAACTAAGTAGTTTAGTTGTCTAAACCTAACTAAGTAGTTTTGTTGTCTAACCCTAACTAAGTAGTTTAGTTGTCTAAACCTAACTAAGTAGTTTTAGTTGTCTAACCCTAACTAAGTAGTTTTAGTTGTCTAAACCTAAATAAGTAGTTTAGTTGTCTAAACCTAACTGACGCCATGGAGAAAACGTTAACATTACCAAGAGCTTCGCACAGTGACGCTCGTTACCAACGTAAAGTATTCATCATCGCACTCAACATAGAGCACATGTTATGACATTCGAATGTCAACATGACTGGATGCTGCAAATTCAAAATAATAACCGACATCATTGTACAAAACATAACTCATGAATTAGCACTGCTACAGCCTGCATACCTCGTTCATCAGGGTGAAATAACACATGTCTACCAGGAGGCAACCTCCGGTTCTTTAAAGTGAAGCCAAAGCTTCATGTGTTAAAGCTGCATTCTCTCTCGTGTCCACCAGGGGGCGACTCCTCTGGTCGTAAAGAAGTCTTTCTCTCTGTGTTGGTTCTCGGTGATCTGAATCTCTTTTAGATCGTCGGTCGGAACAAATCAAACATTTGAAGACGTCAGTTTGGACTGAGAGGAAGATGATTCATTATTTTGTCATTTTACAGATGAAATGATATAATTATCAGATAAAACAGTTCAAACATTTGCTGCTTTTAGCCTTAAACTCAGTCAGAATCTGATCAAAAACTAAATGGATTTAATAAAGTTGTTGTTTTTCCACCAGAACAACATTTCCAAAATATGCAGAACATAAAGATAAACATTAAATGAATGATCATAATCTTTGGGATGACATCATATTGAGCTGGACTCTGATCTGATGGTGGTGATCTGAACTGGACTGAAGAAGACTCCCTTCTGTTGAAACTGTGGAGGAAGGATCAGCTGGAGGTTTGGAGGGATTGAAAACGCTCGACGGGTCATGAGACTCCCTGAAGGATTACCTCGGACCGGAGTCACGAGACCGGCTGCAACAAAGAGCCCCGCTGCCTCACATGCTCGTCATATGAACCCGCTCGGCTGCATGAAAGTCAACTCCTGTCTCATCTCCGGAGCTGCAGACTGAGCCGGGTCCTGGTCCTCAGAGGGCAGCCGAGTCCTCCAGAGAGCTGTTGGTCCTCACAGAGCTGCTGGTCCTCCAGAGAGCTGCTGGTCCTTCACAGAGCTGCTGGTCCTCAGAAAGGTCCTGGTCCTCAGAGGGCTGCTGGTCCTCAGAAAGGTCCTGGTCCTCAGAGGGCTGCTGGTCCTCAGAAAGGTCCTGGTCCTCAGAGAGCTGCTGGTCCTCCAGAGGGCTGCTGGTCCTCAGAAAGGTCCTGGTCCTCAGAGAGCTGCTGGTCCTCCAGAGGGCTGCTGGTCCTCAGAGGGCTGCTGGTCCTCAGAGAGCAGCTGAGTCCTCAGAGAACTCTTGGTCCTCAGTCGGGCCCAGTTTCAGGACTGAAGACGTCTGGACGTTGAGGTACAGACGGGAGTGTCCCCGCTGCAGGACGACCTGTCCATCACAGATCCATGATTCTCCTCCTGCTGCTTGGTCTGAAGATGAAACGTCTCACAGGTTTGTTGCTTGAGACTCAAACTTGGACAAAGACGAAAGCTTCAGCTAGTTTGGGACGTTTTGGAGTTTCAAAAACAGGACAAACCAAACTTTTCTCCGTCCAATCAGAGGACAGCTCTGTCAGGACGGCTTCTGATTGGTCAATTTATACGTCAGAATCCCCACAGTCAAAATGTGAATAATTCATGTGGGTTTATCTCCGTGTCAAAGTAAATCAATTTGTTTTATTTCATCATCTTTTGATTTTACAGATTATTTCCAGTGATTCTGTCCTTTTGTCTCTCATCTAACCGTCGTATAACATCCATTACGTTAACGTCCACACGTCGGTCCTGAGACCTGAACAGAGACCCACAGAGTCCTCAGTCTGGATCCTCTGTGTGGTTTCTCTGCAGCAGCCAGATTAGAACCAGAAGGCTGGAGAAACTTCAACTGCCAGTGGTAAATGGGGGTCTAGCAGTACCAAACTTTCAATACTATCACTGGTCTATACAACTGAAGAATGTATCAGAATGGGTGGCACAAGACCCCAAATCAATATGGTTGGACTTCGAATTGCAAGGATGTAACACGTTTTCATTGTCAAGCATACCATTCTTAAATAATGTTAAACGAGCATCGAGCATTAGGGACAACTTTATAATAAGTAACATCCTAAGCACATGGATAAAGGTAAAGAAGGCATTCTCCAACAATAGAAGATACTCCTTTTATGCACCGATTGTTAATAACCCCGATTTTACTCCTTCCTGCATGGAATCCTGGTTTTAAAGAATGGAACACATTTGGGATTAAGGTGATAAATGATCTCTATAAAGGTGGCACTATGAAATCATTCAATCAACTTCAGGAAGAGTACGGGCTACCCAAGACTCACTTCTTCCGATTTTTACAAATACGCAGTTTCTTGAACTCTATAGCCCAATATAAGGAAGGTCAATGGACCAGAGCAGATAGAGACAATCATCCACCAGGTCTGTCAGCTGAAGAGGAAAAAAATAAGTTACATTTACCATAAACTGTTTTCTTTAAGCAATATAAGTACTCACAGCTGCAGGCAATCATGGGAACGAGATCTTAAAACTGCAATCACAGATCGCCAATGGAAAACAATCATGTTAAATAGCTAAAAGAATATGTAGCAATTACAAATCCCAAGAAACTCAGTTTAAGATCATACATAAATTACAAACTACCCCATACTGCAGGAGCAAATATGACAAGGACTGCTCTGGAGTATGTGTAAGATGCAAGCAGCATGTAGGCACCGACGTGCACTTAATGTGGCTCTGCCCGGTAATTCACACATTTTGTGTTGAAATTGGTAACCAAATATCCTCCATAACACAATGTCCTAGTTGAGCTCAATCCTCTACAATGCATTCTAGGCCTAGACGCTGCCTCACCTGTATTAAACAGATATAAAAGAATCCTTAGTATTCTATGGTACTGCGCACGGTTATCAATCTTACAGCACTGGCTAGATGATGCAAAACCATCTGTTTCAAGTTGGCTCTATAATGTTCTTCAATTAATCCCACTGGAAAGGCTCACACATGTTCTCCATGGAGACATAGATGGGTTCTTCTCTGTTTGGGACCCTGTCATGGATTATATTGGAGAGGAACATGCCGAAATCCTACTAAGAGGTTTTGCAATCGTGGGAACCAAGTGACTCTGAAGGAACTGTTTGTATGGTGGGAACCAAGTGACTCTGAAGGAACTGTTTGTATGGTGGGAACCAAGTGACTCTGAAGGAACTGTTTGTATGGTGGGATCCAAGTGACTCTGAAGGAAGAAGGTCCACAATATTTTGTTTGTCACTGTGTGTGACTGTTTGCATGGTTGGCCGCCATATTGTATGTAACTCATGTGGAGGACAATATTTGGCATATACAATGTATGGGCTGAAAAGTGGACGTGTGTAGGAGGGAGGTTTTTGTAACTTCGGGTTCCGGGGGATGCCCAGGGAGATATATTCATAATATTCATAATGTTTATTGGTATCTCGTGGAAGGATGATGACTTATATTTATTTACTTATTTTTGTTTTTGTTTTTGTTTTGTTTGTTTTGTTCTTGTTTTTTGTATTTTTTTGTGTGTCAGGGATTGGTTGTTTGTGTGAGTGGCAGGTATGTTACGTACTGTTCTGTTTGTAAGTGGCATGTCGTACTCCTGTGTAAACTGAAAATAAAAAGATTGAAAGAAAGAACCAGAAGGATAAAGAAATGGAAAGCTCCACTCTCCCAGTAATTAGCCAGATGCATTGAGCCATGAACAGTTAGTGGTGCTTTGATGTGGAGCTACAGATTCATATGATCCGCCTCTTCTGGTTCTTCTGTCTGTTAAAGGAGTCAATTTGTTGTCAACATCATTTAAAGTCTGATCTTCGTTTGGAGCAACGTTTTATAAGAGAGAAAATACTGAGAATTATGATGACTATCATATGCTTAGTGAGTTTATAATTTATTTAGATAATACGGTTTAATGAAGTTCACAACTTTGCATAACGGACTTTACACTTCAGATTTAATCTGTATTATGAAGTCTTCTTCACTGACTCTGTGTTTCTGTGCGTCAGCGCCTCCTGCAGGTCAGAGGGAGAACAGCACCGCTCTCTATTCTGACCAGGAAACACACCGATGATTAAATATAGTCAAGAATATTACGTTCAGTATTCAGACGACAAAGAGTATCAATGTTTGATTTTATGTTGATTGATGAATTCTGCATATTCATCCTGACAGATTTGGAAACGTTTGGATCCAGTGGCGGCTGGTGGAAAATGTTCTAGGTAGGGCCATCTTATCAATTTCAGCAAACATCCCAGTATGATTTAATGCAAAAAAAATGTAAGTATCAAACACTCATTATTACTTGGCAGTTAAATATTTAACATGTATTCAAACACGAAAACAATCAGTAAATAACACTTATATAATATAATATAACATGTTTATTTATTGAGATGCCCCTATGGACCTTGTTATAGGAGGTAAAGATCAGGAGAAGTAAACATGAAGTGTAATTATGAATACTGATGTTAAATTAAGCTATGATGAGTTTTCACTGTTAATTTAACATCTCTATTACATGTTGATGCCTCCATGACCAAGTTAAGCAGATGAGACTGAGGCTATGTAGAAGAAAATATGTTCACTTTGCCGAATATGTAGCTTGACAGAGTTCTCCATGTGTGTCCTGGTGTTCTCATGTTTCCTTACCTCCTCACTCCCGTAACTGTCCGTGCTGGATCCGTCCCCGTTGTTTTAAAAAGCTAAATAAATGATTAGCATGACGTCATCCAGCTAGCCAAACCTGTCTGGTGTACAGCTAGTGAAGCTTCGCATGTAGTCTGCTATCTGATTGTGAGGTCAGGCTGATCTGATATCAGCTCTTTGGCTGCAGAATCTCCGCCAAAGTTCTCCTCTCAAACGGGTCTTGGAGGAGGAGTGCTCGCGCTGGCGCTCGCGCGTAGAGACTTCTCCTGACGAGAACGCGCAGCGAGGGGGGCCTGATCGTTCTAGCCCCAAGCTGAATCTATTTGAGGGCGCTGATTGGCTAAATTGTATGTCACTCATTTATATCTTGAATCAGCAATTGGCTAAACTGCTTCATAGACCCGTCTCTTTTGGGCCAAAACGATCAAGCCCCCCTAGCTGCGCGTTCTCAGAGTGTCGCGCACACAGACAGAGAGGACGAGCAGAGAGCACACAGGCAGAGAGCACGAGCAGAGAGCACACAGACAGAGAGCACGAGCAGAGAGCACACAGGCTGAGAGCACGAGCAGAGAGCACACAGGCGGAGAGCACGAGCAGAGAGCACACAGACAGAGAGCACGAGCAGAGAGCACACAGACAGAGAGCACGAGCAGAGAGCACACAGACAGAGAGGACGAGCAGAGAGCACACAGGCAGAGAGCACGAGCAGAGAGCACACAGACAGAGAGCACAAGCAGAGAGCACACAGGCAGAGAGCACGAGCAGAGAGCACACAGGCTGAGAGCACGAGCAGAGAGCACACAGGCAGAGAGCACGAGCAGAGAGCACACAGGCAGAGAGGACGAGCAGAGAGCACACAGGCAGAGAGCACGAGCAGAGAGCACACAGACAGAGAGCACGAGCAGAGAGCACGAGCAGAGAGCACGAGCAGAGAGCACACAGGCTGAGAGGACGAGCAGAGAGCACACAGGCTGAGAGGACGAGCAGGAAAAGCATATATTTTGCGCAGATATCATATTTTACACACATTACTGGGTACATTCCACAGTTCAAAAACACAAATATTGACAATTTGTATAATTTATGATTATTTTAATTTTTTTGTGTGGCTCATGGTGGGGCCATGCCCCATGGCCCTCTATTGACCAGCCGCCACTGTTTGGATCTCTGCTAGAATTCCAACAAAAGTTCTGAGACAACCGATCAGTTAAACGTATTCACAGACTTTGTTCTGTCTTCTATCGGTTATTCATTTGAGTAAATGAACGACATTGAAGTGACATGTTTGTGTGTCCTGATGTTCACTTCCTGTTTGTGTTCAGACCCAGAGAGCGTGGATCGAGAGAACCTTCCAGAAGAGAGAATGTTTCCACATTGTTCTCAGCAAAGACGCCAGCAAGGTACTGAAGACCCTCAACGATAATAACATCATTATTATTATCATCATCATATATTCTGTCTCGTTTCTCTGCCGTCTCATTAAAGTTTTCTCCGTCTTTGTCGTCTGGTCCAGGTGCGGTTGTGGTCTGCCGGTGACGCAGCACCCGACGTTCCCTCCGGGGCCCAAAGAGGAGGGGGCCCCTCTGGTTCAGCTGGAGGTCCAGCCTGCAGAGAGGTGGAGCCCCCTGAAACACAGCCAGACCTCGTCCACCGACGCCTACGGAGTCATCGAGTTCCAGGGAGGAGGACACGTCAACAAGGCCATGGTGCTTTAAATATCCCATAGTATTATAACTATATTCAATTTAATTACATTTTAATATTGGAATATTTTATAAAATGTATTGGAATTTTTTTTTTTTTCGGAACATTTTAAAAATGTAATCTGAAATTGTTTTCCTCCTCTTCCTCTTCCTCCTCCTCCTCTCCCTCCTCTTCTTCCTCCTGCAGTACATCCGGGTCTCCTATGACTCCAAACCGGACCACCTGCTCCACCTGATGGTGAAGGAGTGGCAGCTGGAGCTCCCCACGCTGCTCATCTCGGTCCACGGAGGTCTGCAGAACTTCGACCTGCCCCCCAAACTGAAGCAGGTCTTTGGTAAAGGACTGATCAAAGCCGCGGTGACCACCGGAGCCTGGATCTTCACCGGAGGAGTCAGCACTGGTACTGAACTCGTTCTTTAAGTTAACAGGATGAACGCCATTGACTGAGTTAATATGAATGTGTGCAGCTTTATACAATGATGCATTTGTTTGTGAGACTACATGACAAACCAGACCTGTTCCTCTGACTGGATCCTGGTCTCCGTGGTGTTTCAGGAGTGATCCGCCACGTTGGAGACGCTCTCAAAGATCATTCGTCAAAGTCCAGAGGGAAAGTCTGGGCCATCGGCATCGCCCCGTGGGGCATCATCGAGAACAAGGAGGACCTCATCGGGAGAGATGTAAGATGGACTAGAACCAGACCAAACCAGACTCAGTCAGACCAGAACCAGATAAACCAGACCAGACTCAATCAGACCAGAACCAGATAAACCAGACCAAAATGCTACAAAACAGAGTAAACCAGAATCAGACTGAACCAGTTTTATTGACGAGCCCTCGGGCAGCTCTACTTCCTGGTCCTCTCAGGGTGGACTGAGGACAGACTGGACGCTACAGAGACTCACTATCGCCTCTCCAGGTTACAAGTGGTACTACAAGACAGGACGGGCCGCAGCTAGCTGGTTAGCATGCTAACATCAGTAGATATCAGATAGATCCTCAACCTGCAGTAACGGCAGGGACCACTAGAGGTCCGTATTGTTTAATAAATCATTTCCACATTACGTAGCACCTGACTTGAGACTCATTTGTGACTCCTCCCACCTTCTGATTGGACCAATCGCGTCGTCGTGCGTGCGTTCCAGGTGACTCGGCCCTATCAGACCATGTCCAACCCGCTCAGCAAGCTGTCGGTCCTGAACAGCAGCCACTCCCACTTCATCCTGTCCGACAACGGGACCAGCGGGAAGTACGGCGCAGAGGTCCGACTCCGCCGGCAGCTGGAGAAGCACATCGCTCTGCAGAAGATCAACACGCGTGAGTTGCTCGCACCATGTGACACCATGTGACCTGTTTAAACGCCCAGATCACGCAAACCACTACGAGTACAAAGATAGATTTCATTGAAGATGTCTTGCTGCATTCTCTCTAGTGTCCACCAGGGGGCGACTCCTCTGGTTGTATAGAAGTCTATGAGAAAATGACTCTACTTCTCTCTTGATTTATTCCCTCAGTAAACATTGTAAACATGAGTTTATGGTCTCAATCTCTAGTTTCAAGTCTTCTTCAATACAGCATGATGTTCATTTAGTACATTATGGTCCATTTAGAGTCACACAGACCATAAAGCAGGGGATGCTTTAGGGCGGGGCTACACGCTGATTGACAGGTCTCTACCAGAGATGTGTATGGCGTCTCTATGTCACTCCTCCTCAGTCCAGATATGGTCACTTCCTGTTCACTGGGTTAGAAAAGACTAAGATGTGATGTAGACGAACTGAGACACCTGCAGGACTGAAGCTGACTGTCTGGTGTTGATGTGAACTGTTTTTCTTCCTGTTTTCAGGTGATGTGAAGGAGTTCGGGTCGACTCTGGAGGTGAGAGGACTGAAGTCGAGGACTCAGTCTCTGTCCAACGTCGACATCCTGATCTTTCCCTGTGACCCCGACCGCCGACACCCCCCTACACCGGGGGCAACGGCTTCGCCTCAGTCCGATGTGACGGACGCCAATGTGGAGAAACCGGTGGAGAAAACCCGGCTGGAGGCGGCGGTGTCCTTTCCTCTGGAGAGGACAAAAGTCACACAGTACGTATCCTCCCCCTCCAACAGGAAGTCCAGCTGCAGCAGCATCGTCTACAGCCCCGCCCATCAGGACCAGGAGGGGCCTACCGGTTTGACCCCCCCGGGCTCACGGCGGGCCTCCAGATCTCCCAGCATGCCTCACCTGGGAGTCCATTCCTCCCTCAGAGTGACGGTGGAGAAGAACAAAGGCGACGAAACCAAACCGGAAACGGAGGAAAGGTGGACCACGCCGGAACAGGGGGGTGAGACGGTGGACCATACCCATGACAACAGAGGAGGGGAGGAGGAGCCAGAGGAGGAAGAGGAGGAGCTGCTGGTGGGGGAGGACAGGATGTACCCGACGCTGCGCTCCAAGAGTCTGAACGCCAACCCGAGCAGGATGAGAACGAAGAAGGAGAGAGAGGAGACGCCTCACTCGGCCGGCAGCGTCAGAGACCTGGTGTCAGCGTTCAGCGGGGGGGCGGCAGGAGGAGTGTCACAGCTCAGAACCAGGTCCAGAGACTCTGACAGCTCATCCTAAAGGACTGACCTGTCACTCACACGGGGCAAAACCACCAAAATAGATTCCAAATAACAACGAACAGACTCAAAACGACTCAAAGAGACAAAAAACGACCTCGAAGACACAAAACTCTTTCTTTCTAGTATAAAATGTGAAGCAAAGATGCAACAATAGAATCATATTTAGTAGAAATACAAACTGAATGTAGTCTGAAACTCATCCCAGCTGCTAATGAAAGATAAAATACCTTTTTATTTTGACCAGGACACTGAATGTTTAACCTGATATGTTATTTGATTATATTATTTGTGTTTTTTCTTGTCATCTAATCTTCCATGTTTTGTAATATTCAGCATTATACGAGTAAATTTAATCAATGTTCTTTTCATGGATAAAAAGTAAAGAGCTCACAATGTTTCATCAGAGCATGTTCTATAACGATTTAAGAGAAACACTCTGAGGATTAAAGGGAATCAATTCTACCTCGGAGTCATTTCTTCTGAAAATAAAAGACTGAATCATCACTTCTCTGAACTGTCTCCTTGTTTCCTTCACTTGTGTCCTTTTCTCACATCATGTGTTTGACTCACATATGAAGGTCCCTCCAATCAAAGGCCAGTGAAACATCCGATCAAATATAACAAAAGTACATATCAGGAAACTACCAGTAAAATAGTATTTAAAAACATATCCAACACATATTAGCACAGAAATGTGAAAAATATCTTAAAATCCAAAAGTAATAAATCAAAACAAATATCAGTAATACATCAAAAAACATCGGTAATATTTTGAGTATTAATATGAAAATATATCCAACAAAATACACAACAATTACCATTAAAATAGTATCAGTAAAATATTCCAAAATATTTGTATAATATCTGAAAAATATCAGTAAAATATTCCACAAATTTTTGTATTCAAATATGTATACAATATTTGAAAAATAATCTGACAAATATCGGTAAAATATCCGGCAAATATTTGTTTGAGGTATTTTCAGACCAAACACGAATAATTTGTGTGAATAAATTAAAAACAAATTTAAAAAATGGATCCAAATATGTCAGATTTCATGGTTCAGGTTTATATAAACCTGAACCATGAAATCTGACATATTTGGATCTATATAATATAGATTTATATTTTAGACGATAAACAAGCTCACCATTAAAATAATGATGTCATAATGTCATTGTGTTCAGACCTTCACACAACAACATGGATATTGATCGATTGATCCATGTGGTCTGACAGTGAGATTAATAACGTAATAGAGATAATAGAGATTATGAAGACAACTAACATAAAATGTTTCCCAGATCTGGATCAGATTAGACCAGCATCCAGATGGACCTGAGACCTGCCGCTCAACTGTTGTGTTGTTTACTCTGTAGCTGCCATGACAACAAGGAGCTGCATCTGCTTCCTGTTTCTGGTGCAGAGCACACACACACACACGCACACACACAGGTACACGCACACACACATACACACACACACACACACACACATTAACTTGTTTCTATGACTTAGGGGGACATTTTATCGATTTTCAACCTTGTGGGGACCTGCTTTTTCTAGAGTCCCCACAATGTAATGTGTAAAAAGATATTTGTCCGCACACGCACACACACACACACACGCACACACACACACACACACTCCTCTGTCAACATAAAAACTCTAAAGTAAAGTAATACAAAAATGAATGAAGAATTAATTGAAAAATCGAAAGAATTATTAAATATGTCAAAGTAACCTAAACTCAGTTCCTGTTGATTCTTAATGAACGATAAATAGTTTAAGTGCAAAAAATAAGATGAGCAATGTCCTTTGTATTGTTAGGATCTTCTGCATTGTCGACTTGTTTTCTGTCTTTTAATAAATAATGTTAATAATGGAGAAAACAAACTATGAATCTTGTTAACTATTCACCTTTTATTTGTTCGTTTTCTAGAATAATTCCTTCTTTCCTTCACTTTAGTTCTCTTTCTGCATGTTCTCTCGTTCTTGTGTTTGTTCTTTTTTAAATGATTTCTGCAGCTGCATTATTTTATAGAAAAATAGAATAAAACAATAGAACAAAATAAATAGATAAGAAAGTTGAAAAGGTTGATGAGGTCATAATGTTTTGTTTCTGAGCGTCATGTGACTGAATTACACGCATCATCCCGTCGTTAATCACCACCAACATTCACTGAACTCTCAGAAGTAGAAGAAGCCGTAAAGAAACATTTCACCAACTTTACCTCGTTTGGAAAACCAAGCGTTCTAAAACGTCCTCGAGTTTCTAAAAGATGTTCCAGCAGTAAACACAGAGAGAACAGAAAACATTTATTTAACCTTTTATTATGTAATAAAGTAACTTCCACTGAAGCTACGGTCCAGTTTCTGCTCCTGAATCAAATCCAGACATCAAAGTTTAAAATATCGTTATAATGCAGAAGAAGAGCAAGAGGAAAACTGCAGAATGTTAAAACAACTAAACAAAGCAACAATATGCAGGATGAAGAAATGAACAAACAGTGAGCTGAGAGGACGTCTGGTTGCTATGACAACACATAGCTCATCATTGGTTGTAACCATGGTGACATGACAGGATATTATGGTCTGTAATAGACGTGGACACAAATATTCACGAAGACAAAAGAAGCGTCATGTCTTTAAAGGAACAGCGTGTAACATTTATATGTAATTATAATATTAATAACTTTCTTTGGTCTATAATCACCTAAAAAATAAGAAGTTTTTTAGTTGGTTGTAATTTGAAATTTCAACACTAGATGGCGCCACATTCTGGCTGGCCCTTTAAGATGTATTCAGAATCACAGTAATCAGCTGATAGTTGATGGAGACACTCTGACTTCATGTGAACTAAAAAAAAAGACTGTTGTTCACAAATAGGTCGATACGTCGCTGTTAGCATGTTAGCATGTTAGCAGTGAGCTGAAACCGCTAACAGACAGAATCCAGTCTGAACGGAGCTAAAGGGACTCATGAAGACCTAGTGCAGCACAGTCCTGGATGTGATCCACCAGACTGTCCGATGGGTTTATAGAGTTCATCAGTCTGAACATGAAGCTGTGTCCAGTTCAAACACACACACACACGCACACGCACACACATAGAGGGGGGGTCAAAGTTCAAGGTCTGGTCCCAGACTTAAGGAACAGGTACTTCCTGTTATTTCTCGGCCTTCATCTTCTCGTCGTACGTCCCGGCGTTCTTGTACGCTCCCACGTAGCCCGTCTTCTCCACGATCTCCTCGCGGCCCTCGCGACCTTTCCCCTTGCCGCTCTCGTCGAAGCGCTCCTTGTGAGACCCGGTGTAGCGGGACGCGTCGGTCAGCCGGTCCACCGCCTTCGCCTTCGCCACTTTCTGATGGAAACACAGAGAAAAGAAATGAGACTAAAGCTGCGTTTACAGGCGCGCCGGAGAGGGGGCGTGGCTTATCTCCATGGAAGCCGTTATCAACTTAAGCCATTTATTTCCGCTATCAACCCATGAAAGAAATAACCTCTATTTCTGCTTAGTACTTGTTGTAGAAATCCCAGATATCCTGAGAAACTAAACGTCTTGTCTGGTTCATAACATCATGTGGGGCTGTATTCACTGTGTCTATCAAGACACACGTCGGCTGGTTTACTGCAGCTGCATGAACCCAAAATAAACAGATTTTACTGTGATTTAATTACAATGAACAGATAAAAGGGATGCTGAAATAACTACATAATGATGATGATTCGTAAAAAGTCTAAATTCATGTTTTGCTAGTTCTCTCCAAAAATAAATAACTTTTGAAATATTTGTTTTCTGAACGGAGTTTGGATCGATCGGTGTCACGCAATTTTTCACAACGAGGCTAATTCACGTATTTCGCACCATTCGTGATGCCCGACTTTGGATGTAATCTACTTGCACGAAACCTTTGCGCTGCGTTTGGTGTGAACACGGCATAAAGTCAAAGCTCCATTCAGCCTCAAACAGGTGAGAATTTCGTTGTATAAAGTTATTTATCCTTCTGGACTTATTCTTTGAATTTATCTGAGTGATTTAGCAAAGTTGTGATTGTTGACGTTACACATGAAAAAGGTTTCCTCTTCACGCATCTTTACAAAGTTTGAAATAAGCAACTAACACTTTAAAAGACTGTTTGCTGGGTCTCCTCTGTCTCAGTGTCTAACGACCCCAAGATGAGCCAAACCAGCTCCTGGCCTCAAACTCTGATGACTTCATTGTAATAAGACCCGTCTGATGAGGGTCCAAACATTTAGAGCAGAGTGAGACGTCTGTCAGTGGAGCAGCTCTGGTCTTGTTTCCTGCAGCTGAACCATGAGACCTGAAGAAGAAGAAGCCTGGGGGGGTGATGAACCTCCTTCATCCTGTCTGATCATGTCTGGAGGAAGCTCTTTGAGAGACAGACAGCTCAGCTGTCTTACCAGAGTTTTAAAGGGCAACACACATTTTAAACAGCGTCAGTACGTCTACGTCCGTTTCTATGCAGATGACACACAGGTGTTTAATGCCTCAGGCTCCTCCCCTCAACCCTCAGGGGTCCAGACTGATTCAGAGAAGGGGGGGCATAAAGAAACTTTACATTATTAATAGTTGTAATGTTTTACTTTTTGTTATAAATTGTTGCAAATCAAACTATAAAAGTAAACTCAAAGTCTAGATGACGGCAAAAAAAACGTGATTTCTGCAACTTTTTCCTGTGGATGTCAGTTGTGTCCTGTAACAGACTCGTAAGGTTTGTTTTAAGCCAAAGCAGATTGACAGAAAAGCCTTTTAGCTAGTGAAGCAGTTGTTGATCACTTGCGGCCCCTACTGGCCCTTTAGGAGAAGTGAGAAGTTAGCAGTCAATAAAATCTGTTTTCAAAAAGTTTGAATCTCCGCAACCGTGAGAGGTCCTTCAACTAACAGCGATGAATGAGCACAGAAAACATCAGGCTGACGGGTCCAGTAGAATGAAAGATTAGCCGTGGACAGACAGACAAACAGACACACGACCCGGAAGCATGAAGTAATATCAATAAATTGCAGCTGTTTACAACAGATTAAGAGTCAACGATAAAGATACTGTGCTGCTGTTTTTGTTTTGTCTTATCTATTAAAACTATCCAGCTGTTTGATTACTTTCTTACCAACAGAGCCGTCCTGGAACCTCTTCTGTTCATCTTATGAATGATTCACCATCGGCCTGAACACGGTGTGAAGTTCACTTGTATGCAGATGATACTGTAATTTATATCCATGTGTGACACCCATCTAAACAGCTGCACCCACTGGTTTCTATGGAAACCTGAGCTCCAGCAGCATCAGGATCCAGATTCTCAGAATACTACCTTCATACGTATACTCCTGTGTGTGAGACGTGTTCAGTGAGACAGGTGTCCAATAACACTGATCAGAGTCTGGGAGGCCCCTAGTTCGATTTCAGTTCTTTATCATTTTGAAAAAGTTCTTGTTTCATGTCGTGTTCATGTCAAAACATCAGAGTTTTGTACATTTCAACAACAAAAAAGGTCGACAATCACAAGATAAAGAAGCTACATTTTTCAGATAAAAGCTTCTCATCTCACCGTCACTCCCACGTTGGTGGGCTCTCGGCCTTCCACCAGTTTGTAGATGGACTCCAGCGCCTCCTCTTTACTTTGACCTTTGAACCTCTTCGGGGCCAACTCATCCAGAGCCCTCTGGAATTCCTCGTAGGTGACGACCCGAGATGTCTTCTGTCTTCACACAGAGGCAACAAAAACAGCAGCAGAAATCACCAAACTGGAGTTACTGTGAAACAAGAGCTGCAGATAATAACAACAATGGGGATACCGTCTGTTCTGGATACTCAAACTGTCGACTCACTTGACTTTGGAGAAGACGATGTCCACGTCGGTGGCGGTTACGTTCTTGCCGTCGATGATCCTGCAGTCTTTGCACAGTTTGGCCCAGTTCTTCCCGTTGAGCTCCTTCCCAGTGGCCTTTGTGTCTCCGTGGACAGCGAACTTCTTAAAAGACGTCAGGAGCTGCTCCATGTCAGCACTCTCCGCCATGATGGCAAAAATATATCTGCAAAAAGCAAGACAAACAAAACCCAGCTGATGATACGTCGGAAAGGAAATCAATTCATCAACGTTCCTCTCAGAATGGAAACAATCATCACACAATATGTCACAGAACCACTGAGACAAAGAAGAAGTAAACTCACAGAGTTCTGTTTTATGACAGGACCATAGAAAGTGATTTTAGTGGTGACAGATGGACGGATTTGTTTTTGCACAGAATCTAACTAGTGGAGGATACCAACCACCAGAGATTGTCCTTTTTTAAGACAAGACATTTCATTATAAATGGAGCCAAAGAAGAGAAATGGCGTGCAACTGGCTGAGGATCCGACAACATCCATAGATGTATAAAGAGGACTGGACACAGAGTTGGGGACAGACTTATAGATACCTGACAGAGTCCTCAATACATATGTGACAGCAGATTTAATCAGCACCACATTGGCTATGATGACACACACACAGATTCACACGGAGAAAACAATACCAGTGTAGATGGTAACAACCACAAAGAGACACAACACATCTATGACACACAAAACAACCACAAAGAGAAACATAACAACCACAAAGAGATACATAACAACCACAAAGAGACACATTAGAACCACAAAAAGACACAACACAACCACAAAGAGATCCATGACACACAAATCAACCACAAAGAGACACATTAGAACCACAAAAAGACACAACACAACCACAAAGAGATCCATGACACACAAAACAACCACAAAGAGACACATTAGAACCACAAAAATACACAACACAACCACAAAGAGACACAAAAC
>JAFEUB010000273.1:237500-262500 GCA_024529925.1 Ophthalmolycus amberensis | reverse complement strand
GTGTGTGTGTGTAGGTGTGTGTGTGTATGTGTGTGTATGTGTGTGTGTGTGTGTATGTGTGTGTGTGTGTGTATGTGTGTGTAGGTGTGTGTGTGTATGTGTGTGTGTAGGTGTGTGTGTGTGTGTGTGTAGGTGTGTGTTTACACTCAGGTGTCAGATTCCAGACAGTTGAGACATTTAAAGTTTCAGTTCAATGAGTTAAACCGAGTTTGTCCTCATTAAACTATAACGTAATCATCACCTGTCTGTCTCTCTGCTCACCTGTCTGTCTCTCTCTCTCTCTCTCAGCCGTCTGTCTTTACCTGGACATTTTAAACAGCTGGTAGAAAACATCATCAATAATCAATAGAAATCGTTACCTTTAGATTAATAACAATAAAACAGCTTTTTGATGTTATATTTGTACTGTATGGGTGTGTCAGAGAGTGTGTGCGTGTGTGTGTAAGTGTGGTGTGTGTAAGTGTGTGTGTGTGTAAGTGTGTGTGTAAGTGTGTGTAAGTGTGTGTGTGTGTAAGTGTGTGTAAGTGTGTGTGTGTAAGTGTGTGTAAGTGTGTGTGTGTAAGTGTGTGTGTGTGTGTGTGTGTGTGTGTGTAAGTGTGTGCGTGTAAGTGTGTGTGTGTGTGTGTGTGTCTGTGTGAGTTGGTTTGCACACTGAGCGTCAACACACACTGGTGATCTAAATATTACATCATTAATAATGAATACATGTGTGTACTTTACATGTATTATGGTTGTGTACTTATAATGCAGTGTTATTCATGACACAGTATTTATTGCAGTATTATTCATGACTATTGTTCATTCATTCATTCGTGAATGAACCTTTAAAATCAGATGTTTCAGTGTTTTAATGTGAAAGGTTGAAAGTTGAAACTTTGATTTGAACTGAGACACGTTTCTGTCTCATTGAAGCGTCTGAAGATCATTTGAATTGTTTGTTTGTTCATGAAACAGTTTGACGAAATAACAACTTCTACAGATTCTCAGATCTTCACTTTAAATCCATTAAATTCTTCAGAAACAGTTTAAAAACACACAAACACGTCTTACCTGTCCGTCCTCTGTGTTCCTGTCCGTCCTCTGTGTTCCGTCTCTCTCTGGCCCTCAGCGCGGTCGCAGGATTCAAATGAGCTGCAGCGCTGACGGCTTGTTGTCATCTGTTTACCCTGTTGCCATGACGACATCCTGTCCCACATCAGGGGAGGGCAATAAAAAAATGAAGGAGGGAGGAGAGAGGACGGAAGGGGAGGGAGGAGAGGAGGGGAGGAGAGGTGGGGAGGAGGGGAGGAGAGGAGGGGAGGAGAGGAGAGGAGGAGGAGAGGAGGAGAGGAGGGGAGGAGGGAGGAGAGGAGGGGGGGAGGAGAGGTGGGGAGGAGGGAGGAGAGGTGGTGAGGGGAGGAGGGGAGGAGGAGAGGAGGAGAGGAGGAGCGGAGAGGAGGAGAGGAGGAGAGGAGAGGAGAGGAGAGGAGAGGAGAGGAGAGGAGAGGAGAGGAGAGGAGAGGAGAGGAGAGGAGAGGAGAGGAGGAGGAGAGGAGGGGAGGAGAGGAGGAGGGGAGGAGGAGGGGAGGAGGAGAGGGGAGGAGAGGAGGGGAGGAGAGGAGGAGGAGGAGGGGAGGACAGGAGGGGAGGAGGGGAGGAGAGGTGGAGAGGAGGAGAGGGGAGAAGGAGAGGAGGGGAGGAGGAGAGGAGGAGAGGAGAGGAGAGGAGAGGAGAGGAGAGGAGAGGAGAGGAGAGGAGAGGAGAGGAGAGGAGAGGAGAGGAGGACAGGAGGGCGGAGGAGGGGAGGAGGGGAGGGGAGGACAGGAGGAGAGGAGAGGAGGGGAGGACAGGAGGGGAGGAGGAGAGGGGGAGAGGAGAGGAGAGGAGGAGGAGGAGGGGAGGACAGGAGGGGAGGAGGGGAGGAGAGGTGGAGAGGAGGAGAGGGGAGAAGGAGAGGAGGGGAGGAGGAGAGGAGGAGAGGAGAGGAGAGGAGAGGAGAGGAGAGGAGAGGAGAGGAGAGGAGAGGAGAGGAGAGGAGAGGAGAGGAGGGGAGGACAGGAGGGCGGAGGAGGGGAGGAGGGGAGGGGAGGACAGGAGGAGAGGAGAGGAGGGGAGGACAGGAGGAGTGTTTGGTCCTCCGGCAGCTCTGTCATGGAGGTCAAAGGTCAGAGGGAACATTTCAAAGTGCTGCACGTTTCAACACCAATGAATCATTACGACATTAATACTTATTGATACACAAAAAGTGATTTATGTTCGGGTATAAACAAAACAAGCTACTGACAGATGAACATTATTTTTAATGAAAAAATAATTATTGAGCTCAATTCACGTTAAATACAACAGAGAATCTGACGTGCAAAGAGAAGACAAGCAAAACAAAAAGTAGAGAAACAATGAGACACAAATCCACGACATAATGATGTAAAACCAGCAGAAAGACAAGAAGCCGCTGAATGAACCTTTGACTCTCAGACCTGCTGACCCGGTCTGACAGCATTCTACCTGGTTCACCTGAGGAACACAGCAGCTTCGGGTTTGTTGACATTTTGTTCGTTTAAACAAACTGAATCCCACAAACCACATCACTGTGTTCTGTGTTGTCACGGCAACAGAGAACACAAACAGTAGAAACACGTGTAACAGTGTGATGTCATCAGGAAGAGACAGGAAGTGTGTCTGACAGGAAGTACTTCAATGTGAGAGGAGACAGGAAAAATGCACTCTACTGTTTCTTTACTATGTTTCTTTACTATGTTTATTTAGTACGTTTCTTTACTATGTTTATTTACCATGTTTCTTTACTGTTTCCTTACTATGATTCTTTACTACATTTCTTTTCTACGATTCTTTACTACGTTTCTTTACTACGTTTCTTTACTACGATTCTTTACTACGTTTCTTTACTACGATTCTTTACTACGTTTCTTTACTACGATTCTTTACTATGATTCTTTACTATGATTCTTTACTACGATTCTTTACTATGATTCTTTACTACGATTCTTTACTGTTTCTTTACTATGTTTCTTTACTACGATTCTTTACTATGATTCTATACTACGTTTCTTTACTACGATTCTTTACTATGATTCTTTACTATGATTCTTTACTATGATTCTTTACTATGATTCTTTACTACGATTCTTTACTGTTTCTTTACTATGTTTCTTTACTATGATTCTTTACTACGATTCTTTACTATGTTTCTTTACTACGATTCTTTACTGTTTCTTTACTATGTTTCTTTACTATGTTTCTTTACTACGATTCTTTACTACGATTCTTTACTACATTTCTTTACTACGTTTCTTTACTACGATTCTTTACTACGTTTCTTTACTACGTTTCTTTACTACGTTTCTTTACTATGTTTGTTTAGTACGTTTCTTTACTATGTTTATTTACCATATTTCTTTACTGTTTCCTTACTATGATTCTTTACTACGTTTCTTTACTACATTTCTTTTCTACGATTCTTTACTACGTTTCTTTACTACGATTCTTTCCTACGATTCTTTACTGTTTCTTTACTATGATTCTATACGACATTTCTTTACTACGTTTCTTTACTATGATTCTTTACTGTTTCTTTACTATGATTCTATACTACGTTTCTTTACTACGATTCTTTACTATGATTCTTTACTGTTTCTATACTACGTTTCTTTACTACGATTCTTTCCTACGATTCTTTACTACGTTTCTTTACTACGTTTCTTTACTACGATTCTTTACTACATTTCTTTACTATGTTTCTTTACTACGATTCTTTACTACGATTCTTTACTACGATTCTTTACTACGTTTCTTTACTATGATTCTTTACTGTTTCTTTACTATGTTTCTTTACTACGTTTCTTTACTACGATTCTTTACTACATTTCTTTACTATGTTTCTTTACTACGTTTCTTTACTACGATTCTTTACTACGATTCTTTACTACGATTCTTTACTACGATTCTTTACTACGTTTCTTTACTATGATTCTTTACTGTTTCTTTACTATGTTTCTTTACTATGTTTCTTTACTACGATTCTTTACTATGATTCTTTACTATGTTTCTTTACTACGATTCTTTACTATGTTTCTTTACTACGATTCTTTACTGTTTCTTTACGATGTTTCTTTACTATGTTTCTTTACTACGTTTCTTTACTACGATTCTTTACTATGTTTCTTTACTACGATTCTTTACTGTTTCTTTACTATGTTTCTTTACTATGTTTCTTTACTACGTTTCTTTACTACGATTCTTTACTACATTTCTTTACTACGTTTCTTTACTACGATTCTTTACTATGTTTCTTTACTACGATTCTTTACTACTATTCTTTACTATGTTTCTTTACTACGATTCTTTACTACGATTCTTTACTATGTTTCTTTACTACGATTCTTTACTACGATTCTTTACTATGTTTCTTTACTACGATTCTTTACTGTTTCTTTACTATGTTTCTTTACTACGTTTCTTTACTACGATTCTTTACTATGATTCTTTACTACGATTCTTTACTACGATTCTTTACTATGTTTCTTTACTACGATTCTTTACTGTTTCTTTACTATGTTTCTTTACTATGTTTCTTTACTACGATTCTTTACTACGATTCTTTACTACATTTCTTTACTACGTTTCTTTACTACGATTCTTTACTACGTTTCTTTACTACGTTTCTTTACTATGTTTGTTTAGTACGTTTCTTTACTATGTTTATTTACCATATTTCTTTACTGTTTCCTTACTATGATTCTTTACTACGTTTCTTTACTACATTTCTTTTCTACGATTCTTTACTACGTTTCTTTACTACGATTCTTTCCTACGATTCTTTACTGTTTCTTTACTATGATTCTATACGACATTTCTTTACTACGTTTCTTTACTATGATTCTTTACTGTTTCTTTACTACGATTCTTTACTATGATTCTTTACTGTTTCTTTACTATGATTCTATACTACGTTTCTTTACTACGATTCTTTACTATGATTCTTTACTGTTTCTATACTACGTTTCTTTACTACGATTCTTTCCTACGATTCTTTACTACGTTTCTTTACTACGATTCTTTACTACATTTCTTTACTATGTTTCTTTACTACGATTCTTTACTACGTTTCTTTACTACGATTCTTTACTACGATTCTTTACTACGATTCTTTACTATGTTTCTTTACTACGATTCTTTACTGTTTCTTTACTATGTTTCTTTACTATGTTTCTTTACTACGATTCTTTACTATGATTCTTTACTATGTTTCTTTACTACGTTTCTTTACTACGATTCTTTACTATGTTTCTTTACTACGATTCTTTACTGTTTCTTTACTATGTTTCTTTACTATGTTTCTTTACTACGTTTCTTTACTACGATTCTTTACTACGTTTCTTTACTACGATTCTTTACTACGATTCTTTACTACGTTTCTTTACTACGATTCTTTACTACGTTTCTTTACGTTTCTTTACTACGATTCTTTACTATGATTCTTTACTGTTTCTATACTACGTTTCTTTACTACGATTCTTTCCTACGATTCTTTACTACGTTTCTTTACTACGTTTCTTTACTACGATTCTTTACTACATTTCTTTACTATGTTTCTTTACTACGATTCTTTACTACGATTCTTTACAACGATTCTTTACTACGTTTCTTTACTATGATTCTTTACTGTTTCTTTACTATGTTTCTTTACTACGTTTCTTTACTACGATTCTTTACTACATTTCTTTACTATGTTTCTTTACTACGTTTCTTTACTACGATTCTTTACTACGATTCTTTACTACGATTCTTTACTACGATTCTTTACTACGTTTCTTTACTATGATTCTTTACTGTTTCTTTACTATGTTTCTTTACTATGTTTCTTTACTACGATTCTTTACTATGATTCTTTACTATGTTTCTTTACTACGATTCTTTACTATGTTTCTTTACTACGATTCTTTACTGTTTCTTTACGATGTTTCTTTACTATGTTTCTTTACTACGTTTCTTTACTACGATTCTTTACTATGTTTCTTTACTACGATTCTTTACTGTTTCTTTACTATGTTTCTTTACTATGTTTCTTTACTACGTTTCTTTACTACGATTCTTTACTACATTTCTTTACTACGTTTCTTTACTACGATTCTTTACTATGTTTCTTTACTACGATTCTTTACTACTATTCTTTACTATGTTTCTTTACTACGATTCTTTACTACGATTCTTTACTATGTTTCTTTACTACGATTCTTTACTACGATTCTTTACTATGTTTCTTTACTACGATTCTTTACTGTTTCTTTACTATGTTTCTTTACTACGTTTCTTTACTACGATTCTTTACTATGATTCTTTACTACGATTCTTTACTACGATTCTTTACTATGTTTCTTTACTACGACTCTTTACTGTTTCTTTACTATGTTTCTTTACTATGTTTCTTTACTACGATTCTTTACTACGATTCTTTACTACATTTCTTTACTACGTTTCTTTACTACGATTCTTTACTACGTTTCTTTACTACGTTTCTTTACTATGTTTGTTTAGTACGTTTCTTTACTATGTTTATTTACCATATTTCTTTACTGTTTCCTTACTATGATTCTTTACTACGTTTCTTTACTACATTTCTTTTCTACGATTCTTTACTACGTTTCTTTACTACGATTCTTTCCTACGATTCTTTACTGTTTCTTTACTATGATTCTATACGACATTTCTTTACTACGTTTCTTTACTATGATTCTTTACTGTTTCTTTACTACGATTCTTTACTATGATTCTTTACTGTTTCTTTACTATGATTCTATACTACGTTTCTTTACTACGATTCTTTACTATGATTCTTTACTGTTTCTATACTACGTTTCTTTACTACGATTCTTTCCTACGATTCTTTACTACGTTTCTTTACTACGATTCTTTACTACATTTCTTTACTATGTTTCTTTACTACGATTCTTTACTACGTTTCTTTACTACGATTCTTTACTACGATTCTTTACTACGATTCTTTACTATGTTTCTTTACTACGATTCTTTACTGTTTCTTTACTATGTTTCTTTACTATGTTTCTTTACTACGATTCTTTACTATGATTCTTTACTATGTTTCTTTACTACGTTTCTTTACTACGATTCTTTACTATGTTTCTTTACTACGATTCTTTACTGTTTCTTTACTATGTTTCTTTACTATGTTTCTTTACTACGTTTCTTTACTACGATTCTTTACTACGTTTCTTTACTACGATTCTTTACTACGATTCTTTACTACGTTTCTTTACTACGATTCTTTACTACGTTTCTTTACGTTTCTTTACTACGATTCTTTCCTACGATTCTTTACTACGTTTCTTTACTACGATTCTTTACTACATTTCTTTACTACGTTTCTTTACTACGATTCTTTACTACGTTTCTTTACTACGATTCTTTACTATGATTCTATACTACGTTTCTTTACTACGATTCTTTACTATGTTTCTTTACTACGATTCTTTACTACGATTCTTTACTATGTTTCTTTACTACGATTCTTTACTGTTTCTTTACTATGTTTCTTTACTATGTTTCTTTACTACGATTCTTTACTACGATTCTTTACTACGTTTCTTTACTACGTTTCTTTACTACGTTTCTTTACTACGTTTCTTTACTACGATTCTTTACTATGTTTCTTTACTACGATTCTTTACTGTTTCTTTACTATGTTTCTTTACTATGTTTCTTTACTACGTTTCTTTACTACGATTCTTTACTACATTTCTTTACTACGTTTCTTTACTACGATTCTTTACTATGTTTCTTTACTACGATTCTTTACTACTATTCTTTACTATGTTTCTTTACTACGATTCTTTACTACGATTCTTTACTATGTTTCTTTACTACGATTCTTTACTACGATTCTTTACTATGTTTCTTTACTACGATTCTTTACTGTTTCTTAACTATGTTTCTTTACTATGTTTCTTTACTACGTTTCTTTACTACGATTCTTTACTACGTTTCTTTACTACGATTCTTTACTACGATTCTTTACTGTTTCTTAACTATGTTTCTTTACTATGTTTCTTTACTACGTTTCTTTACTACGATTCTTTACTACGTTTCTTTACTACGTTTCTTTACTACGATTCTTTCCTACGATTCTTTACTACGTTTCTTTACTACGATTCTTTCCTACGATTCTTTACTATGTTTCTTTACTACGATTCTTTACTATGTTTCTTTACTACGATTCTTTACTACGTTTCTTTACTACGTTTCTTTACTACGATTCTTTACTACGATTCTTTACTGTTTCTTTACTACGATTCTTTACTGTTTCTTTACTATGTTTCTTTACTACGTTTCTTTACTACGATTCTTTACTACGATTCTTTACTACGATTCTTTACTATGTTTCTTTACTACGATTCTTTACTACGATTCTTTACTACGATTCTTTACTACGATTCTTTACTACGATTCTTTACTATGTTTCTTTACTACGATTCTTTACTACGATTCTTTACTACGATTCTTTACTACGATTCTTTACTATGTTTCTTTACTACGTTTCTTTACTACGATTCTTTACTACGTTTCTTTACTATGTTTGTTTAGTACGTTTCTTTACTATGTTTATTTACCATATTTCTTTACTGTTTCCTTACTATGATTCTTTACTACGTTTCTTTACTACATTTCTTTTCTACGATTCTTTACTACGTTTCTTTACTACGATTCTTTCCTACGATTCTTTACTGTTTCTTTACTATGATTCTCTACGACATTTCTTTACTACGTTTCTTTACTATGATTCTTTACTGTTTCTTTACTACGATTCTTTACTATGATTCTTTACTGTTTCTTTACTACGATTCTTTACTATGTTTCTTTACTGCACTCTGCTGCGTTTATGCAATCCAAAGATCATCTGCAAGGGAGGACGCTCCAGTCTGTAACGTTTGTTTAAAAATGATAATTTTTCTTTGGAGGGAGGTCTTTATGGGATGTAATGATTAAAGGTTTTATAAATACAACAGTGTGCTCACACATACTCTCTCTCTCTGAGGACCCGGGATGATATGACCTCATCGTCAGTGGTTATGTCACCAGGAAGCAGCTGTCAGTGTGACATCACATGTTGTTCAGGGTGGGAGCGTCTCCATAGACCAGAGAGTCATGTGACAAGGAGTCATGTGACAAGGTTGTGGCGCAGTTTTTCCTCTGTGAGTTATGAGAGAGACCGATGGAAGAAACCCTGAGTGACAGATCGTATTGGGCTACAAAAGCTGGTGGAACAGAGGTGGGACAGGAAGTGATGTCCTGAGTTTGGCAGGTGAAATGTGAGTCACTCTGCTTCCAGTGAAACATAAGAGGATGTGACATTGTTGCTTGTTGTGGTCGTAGAAATATAAAATAAAGTGGACTTAGTGAAACCAAAGCTTCATGTGTTAAACCTGCATTCTCTCTAGTGTCCACCAGGGCGACTCCTCTGGTTGTATAGAAGTCTATGAGAAAATGACTCTACTTCTCTCTTGATTTATTACCTCAGTAAACATTGTAAACATGAGTTTGTGGTCTCAATCTCTAGTTTCAAGTCTTCTTCAATACAGCATGATGTTCATTTAGTACATTATGGTCCATTTAGAGTCACACAGACCATAAAGCAGGGGATGCTTTAGGGCGGGGCTACACGCTGATTGACAGGTCGACACCACGGCATGTTTACCTGCACACTGCAGCATCAGGTTACAGATCAAACAGTTCAATGGAAACCAGAACAAGAGTGTTGGTGAAGTGAACACACAAAGACCTGTGTGTGTGTGTGTGTGTGTGTGTGTGTGTGTATGTGTGTGACATACTTCTCATTGCCGCTCCTTTTTGATCAACATTGTTTTGATGTTGTCGGGGCTCGTTGCCGAAGCAACTCCTCTCATCGCGGAGGGACGGTGACATGCAACAACACACACACACACACATACACACACACACATATATTTGGATAGAAAAGTTTTTGTTTTTTTAAGTGATCAGTTTTCAGTCATTCATTGTTAAACAGGTAAAATCAGCTGACGGCTGTAAAAGATCAACAAACATCCTGTTTGTGAACACAAACTGCTGAACTCAGGAGCAGATCAATGCTGAGAGACAAGATTAGCTTAGCTTATCTTAGTTTAGCATAAGGCTGCTGCCAGTCTTTATGAGACACAACAATGACATCACTAGAGGGGCTGGTGGCACGTGATTGGCTGAAAAGTGGAAAAAAGTGTAGCAAAGTGTCACAAAGTGTCACAAACTTGCTGTGAAAAAAGAGCTTTTTTAACATGAAAATATCAGATAAACTGTGTAATATTTTATAATAGTGAGTTTTAATAATTTACAGTACTGTGATGGTTCATTTATGTGTTTTAGTATGAACTTTAAATGACTCATGATTAAAATTAGGATTCAATATTGATCCTTCGGCCATCATGTCAGGAGTGTGTTGGCGTTAGCATTAGCATTACTGTACTTTAGCGGCGTGTTTCGGGGTGTTAGTGCTGGACAGGAAGTGATGTCGTCCCTGGGTTACCATGGAGACAAACTGGGACACAGTAAAAACAACTGGGAGTGATGGCGTCTCATGGGGGGGGGGGGTAGTACCATAACGAGATACAAACACACTGAACAGCCTCTCAGTGACGTACAAAGTTAAGGTTTTCGAGGTTCAGTAACTTCATTTATAAAGATTGTGCACAAACATGAACTCAGCTTTGGCATTCAGAATTAAAAAGTCATCGTAAAACAAAAACAATAAATAGTCAAGAGACACAAAAACAAGTCCTGAAATTAAATAAAGATCGTTGTGCGTGGCTACAAAAAAAGAGAGAAAAAAGAGAGAGTGGGATTAGATTGTTCCGGGTCACAGCTCCATCCAGGATGTTGCACCTGAGCCCAGTGACGCCCGAGGCGCCGGTCTGGACCCAGACCTGGACCCGGGTCTCGATCCCAGCGGTCTGGAGCTGGTCAGCAGCCTCCTGCCCAGACTGAGGCCTTCCTCCCAGGGCTCGGAGGCCTCTCCGCTGGCCCGGCTGACGAACACCACGGGCGGCTGGGTGGAGGCCATCTCAAACCTCAGCTCCACGGTGCTCTTATTACCGCGGAAGGAGGAAGAGGAGGAGGCGGCCTTCCTCTTAGTCCTGGGCTGGGGGGACGGGAGTGGGAACGCTGGGACGACTCTGTGTGAAGACGAGGAAGCGTCTCCGGCAGCGGAGGACGAAGAGCCCAGTTTGGCCAACGCCACGGGGATCTCCTCCAGAGACTCCGCAGAGTCCGAGTGGTACTCAGCAGGAGGGGCGGCGGCCTGGACGGGGCCCGGGACCGGGGCCAGGGGGGGCAGGGAGGCCCTCAGAGGGAATGCTGGGAAAGGAAGCCGGGTACCGAGAGACACAGAGGACACAATGGTGGGCTCTAATGGGAGGAAAACACAGCAACAAATGTCCAATTATGAACCAACATTTGGTCATTATACTGGTCATTATACTGGTCATTATACTGGTCATTATACAGGTCATTATACTGGTCATTATACTGGTCATTATACAGGTTATTATACAGGTCATTATACTGGTCATTATACTGGTCATTATACAGGTCATTATACTGGTCATTATACTGGTTATTACACTGGTTATTATACGGGTTATTATACTGGTTATTATACTGGTTATTACACTGGTTATTATACGGGTCATTATACTGGTTATTATACTGGTTATTATACTGGTCATTATACTGGTTATTACACTGGTTATTATACGGGTTATTATACTGGTTATTATACTGGTTATTATACTGGTTATTATACTGGTCATTATACTGGTCATTATACTAGTTATTACACTGGTTATTACACGGGTTATTATACTGGTTATTATACGGGTCATTATACTGGTTATTATACTAGTTATTACACTGGTTATTACACGGGTTATTATACTGGTTATTATACAGGTCATTATACTGGTCATTACACTGGTTATTATACGGGTTATTATACTGGTTATTATACTGGTTATTATACTGGTTATTATACTGGTCATTATACTGGTCATTATACTAGTTATTACACTGGTTATTATACTGGTTATTATACTGGTTATTATACGGGTTATTATACTGGTCATTATACTGGTCATTATACTGGTCATTATACTGGTTATTATACGGGTTATTATACTGGTCATTATACTGGTTATTACACTGGTTATTATACGGGTTATTATACTGGTCATTATACTGGTCATTATACAGGTTATTATACTGGTCATTATACTGGTTATTATACTGGTTATTATACTGGTCATTATACTGGTCATTATACTGGTCATTATACTGGTCATTATACTGGTCATTATACTGGTCATTATACTGGTTATTATACTGGTTATTATACGGGTTATTATACTGGTCATTATACTGGTCATTATACTGGTCATTATACGGGTTATTATACTGGTTATTATACGGGTCATTACACTGGTCATTACACTGGTCATTACACTGGTCATTATACTGGTCATTATACTGGTCATTATACTGGTCATTATACAGGTTATTATACTGGTTATTATACTGGTTATTATACGGGTTATTATACTGGTTATTATACGGGTCATTATACTGGTCATTATACAGGTTATTATACTGGTTATTATACTGGTTATTATACGGGTTATTATACTGGTTATTATACGGGTCATTATACTGGTCATTATACAGGTTATTATACTGGTTATTATACTGGTTATTATACGGGTTATTATACTGGTTATTATACTGGTCATTATACTGGTCATTATACTGGTCATTATACTGGTTATTATACGGGTTATTATACTGGTTATTATACTGGTCATTATACTGGTTATTACACTGGTTATTATACGGGTTATTATACTGGTTATTATACTGGTTATTACACTGGTTATTATACGGGTCATTATACTGGTCATTATACTGGTCATTACACTGGTTATTATACGGGTTGTTATACTGGTTGTTATACTGGTCATTATACTGGTCATTATACTGGTCATTATACTGGTTATTATACGGGTTGTTATACTGGTCATTATACTGGTCATTATACTGGTCATTATACTGGTCATTACACTGGTTATTATACGGGTTGTTATACTGGTTGTTATACTGGTCATTATACTGGTCATTATACTGGTCATTATACTGGTCATTATACTGGTTATTATACTGGTTATTATACTGGTCATTATACTGGTCGTTATACTGGTTATTATACTGGTTGTTATACTGGTTGTTATACTGGTCATTATACTGGTCATTATACTGGTCATTATACTGGTTATTACACTGGTTATTATACTGGTCATTATACTGGTCATTATACTGGTTATTATACTGGTCATTATACTGGTTATTACACTGGTTGTTATACGGGTTGTTATACTGGTCATTATACTGGTCGTTACACTGGTTGTTATACGGGTTGTTATACTGGTCATTATACTGGTCATTATACAGGTCATTATACTGGTCATTATACTGGTCATTATACTGGTTATTATACTGGTTATTATACTGGTTATTATACTGGTCATTATACTGGTCATTATACTGGTCATTATACTGGTCATTATACTGGTTATTATACTGGTCATTATACTGGTCATTACACTGGTCATTATACTGGTCATTATACAGGTCATTATACTGGTCATTATACAGGTCATTATACAGGTCATTATACTGGTCATTATACTGGTCATTATACTGGTTATTATACTGGTTATTATACTGGTCATTATACTGGTTATTACACTGGTTATTATACGGGTTATTATACTGGTTATTATACTGGTTATTACACTGGTTATTATACGGGTCATTATACAGGTTATTATACTGGTTATTATACTGGTCATTATACTGGTCATTATACTAGTTATTACACTGGTTATTATACTGGTTATTATACGGGTCATTATACGGGTCATTATACTGGTTATTACACTGGTCATCATACTGGTCATTATACAGGTCATTATACTGGTCATTATACTGGTCATTATACTGGTTATTATACTGGTTATTATACGGGTTATTATACTGGTCATTATACTGGTCATTATACTGGTTATTATACGGGTCATTATACTGGTCATTATACTGGTTATTATACGGGTTATTATACTGGTCATTATACTGGTCATTATACTGGTTATTATACGGGTCATTATACTGGTCATTATACTGGTCATTATACTGGTCATTATACTGGTTATTATACGGGTCATTACACTGGTCATTACACTGGTCATTATACTGGTCATTATACTGGTCATTATACTGGTTATTATACTGGTTATTATACTGGTTATTATACTGGTTATTATACTGGTCATTATACTGGTCATTATACTGGTCATTATACTGGTTATTATACTGGTTATTATACGGGTTATTATACTGGTTATTATACTGGTCATTATACTGGTTATTACACTGGTTATTATACGGGTTATTATACTGGTTATTATACTGGTTATTATACTGGTCATTATACTGGTTATTACACTGGTTATTATACTGGTCATTATACTGGTCATTATACTGGTTATTATACTGGTCATTATACTGGTTATTACACTGGTTGTTATACGGGTTGTTATACTGGTCATTATACTGGTCGTTACACTGGTTGTTATACGGGTTGTTATACTGGTCATTATACTGGTCATTATACTGGTCATTATACAGGTCATTATACTGGTCATTATACTGGTCATTATACTGGTTATTATACTGGTTATTATACTGGTTATTATACTGGTCATTATACTGGTCATTATACTGGTCATTATACTGGTCATTATACTGGTTATTATACTGGTCATTATACTGGTTCATTACACTGGTCATTATACTGGTCATTATACAGGTCATTATACTGGTCATTATACAGGTCATTATACAGGTCATTATACTGGTCATTATACTGGTCATTATACTGGTTATTATACTGGTTATTATACTGGTCATTATACTGGTTATTACACTGGTTATTATACGGGTTATTATACTGGTTATTATACTGGTTATTACACTGGTTATTATACGGGTCATTATACAGGTTATTATACTGGTTATTATACTGGTCATTATACTGGTCATTATACTAGTTATTACACTGGTTATTATACTGGTTATTATACGGGTCATTATACGGGTCATTATACTGGTTATTACACTGGTCATCATACTGGTCATTATACAGGTCATTATACTGGTCATTATACTGGTCATTATACTGGTTATTATACTGGTTATTATACGGGTTATTATACTGGTCATTATACTGGTCATTATACTGGTTATTATACGGGTCATTATACTGGTCATTATACTGGTTATTATACGGGTTATTATACTGGTTATTATACTGGTCATTATACTGGTCATTATACTGGTTATTATACGGGTCATTATACTGGTCATTATACTGGTCATTATACTGGTCATTATACTGGTTATTATACGGGTCATTACACTGGTCATTACACTGGTCATTATACTGGTCATTATACTGGTCATTATACTGGTTATTATACTGGTTATTATACTGGTTATTATACTGGTTATTATACTGGTCATTATACTGGTCATTATACTGGTCATTATACTGGTTATTATACTGGTTATTATACGGGTTATTATACTGGTTATTATACTGGTCATTATACTGGTTATTACACTGGTTATTATACGGGTTATTATACTGGTTATTACACTGGTTATTATACGGGTCATTATACTGGTCATTATACTGGTCATTACACTGTTATTATACGGGTTATTATACTGGTCATTATACTGGTTATTACACTGGTTATTATACGGGTCATTATACTGGTTATTATACTGGTTATTATACTGGTCATTATACTGGTTATTACACTGGTTATTATACGGGTTATTATACTGGTTATTATACTGGTTATTATACTGGTTATTATACTGGTCATTATACTGGTCATTATACTAGTTATTACACTGGTTATTACACGGGTTATTATACTGGTTATTATACAGGTCATTATACTGGTCATTACACTGGTTATTATACGGGTTATTATACTGGTTATTATACTGGTTATTATACTGGTTATTATACTGGTCATTATACTGGTCATTATACAGGTTATTATACGGGTTATTATACTGGTTATTATACGGGTCATTATACTGGTCATTATACAGGTTATTATACTGGTTATTATACTGGTTATTATACGGGTTATTATACTGGTTATTATACGGGTCATTATACTGGTCATTATACAGGTTATTATACTGGTTATTATACTGGTTATTATACGGGTTATTATACTGGTTATTATACTGGTCATTATACTGGTCATTATACTGGTTATTACACTGGTTATTATACGGGTTATTATACTGGTCATTATACTGGTCATTATACAGGTTATTATACTGGTCATTATACTGGTTATTATACTGGTTATTATACGGGTTATTATACTGGTCATTATACTGGTCATTATACTGGTCATTATACTGGTCATTATACTGGTTATTATACGGGTTATTATACTGGTCATTATACTGGTCATTATACTGGTCATTATACGGGTTATTATACTGGTCATTATACTGGTCATTATACTGGTCATTAAACTGGTCATTATACTGGTTATTATACTGGTTATTATACGGGTCATTACACTGGTCATTACACTGGTCATTACACTGGTCATTATACTGGTCATTATACTGGTTATTATACTGGTTATTATACGGGTTATTATACTGGTTATTATACTGGTCATTATACTGGTCATTATACAGGTTATTATACTGGTTATTATACTGGTTATTATACGGGTTATTATACTGGTTATTATACGGGTCATTATACTGGTCATTATACAGGTTATTATACTGGTTATTATACTGGTTATTATACGGGTTATTATACTGGTTATTATACGGGTCATTATACTGGTCATTATACAGGTTATTATACTGGTTATTATACTGGTTATTATACGGGTTATTATACTGGTTATTATACTGGTCATTATACTGGTCATTATACTGGTTATTATACGGGTTATTATACTGGTTATTATACTGGTCATTATACTGGTTATTACACTGGTTATTATACGGGTTATTATACTGGTTATTATACTGGTTATTACACTGGTTATTATACGGGTCATTATACTGGTCATTATACTGGTCATTACACTGGTTATTATACGGGTTGTTATACTGGTTGTTATACTGGTCATTATACTGGTCATTATACTGGTCATTATACTGGTTATTATACGGGTTGTTATACTGGTCATTATACTGGTCATTATACTGGTCATTATACTGGTCATTACACTGGTTATTATACGGGTTGTTATACTGGTTGTTATACTGGTCATTATACTGGTCATTATACTGGTCATTATACTGGTCATTATACTGGTTATTATACTGGTTATTATACTGGTCATTATACTGGTCGTTATACTGGTTATTATACTGGTTGTTATACTGGTTGTTATACTGGTCAGTTATACTGGTCATTATACTGGTCATTATACTGGTTATTACACTGGTTATTATACTGGTCATTATACTGGTCATTATACTGGTTATTATACTGGTCATTATACTGGTTATTACACTGGTTGTTATACGGGTTGTTATACTGGTCATTATACTGGTCGTTACACTGGTTGTTATACGGGTTGTTATACTGGTCATTATACTGGTCATTATACTGGTCATTATACAGGTCATTATACTGGTCATTATACTGGTCATTATACTGGTTATTATACTGGTTATTATACTGGTCATTATACTGGTAATTATACTGGTCATTATACTGGTCATTATACTGGTTATTATACTGGTTATTATACTGGTCATTATACTGGTTATTACACTGGCCATTATACTGGTCATTATACAGGTCATTATACTGGTCATTATACAGGTCATTATACAGGTCATTATACTGGTCATTATACTGGTCATTATACTGGTTATTATACTGGTTATTATACTGGTCATTATACTGGTTATTACACTGGTTATTATACGGGTTGTTATACTGGTCATTATACTGGTCGTTACACTGGTTGTTATACGGGTTGTTATACTGGTCATTATACTGGTCATTATACTGGTCATTATACAGGTCATTATACTGGTCATTATACTGGTCATTATACTGGTTATTATACTGGTTATTATACTGGTCATTATACTGGTAATTATACTGGTCATTATACTGGTCATTATACTGGTTATTATACTGGTTATTATACTGGTCATTATACTGGTTATTACACTGGTCATTATACTGGTCATTATACAGGTCATTATACTGGTCATTATACAGGTCATTATACAGGTCATTATACTGGTCATTATACTGGTCATTATACTGGTTATTATACTGGTTATTATACTGGTCATTATACTGGTTATTACACTGGTTATTATACGGGTTATTATACTGGTTATTATACTGGTTATTACACTGGTTATTATACGGGTCATTATACAGGTTATTATACTGGTTATTATACTGGTCATTATACTGGTCATTATACTAGTTATTACACTGGTTATTATACTGGTTATTATACGGGTCATTATACGGGTCATTATACTGGTTATTACACTGGTCATCATACTGGTCATTATACAGGTCATTATACTGGTCATTATACTGGTCATTATACTGGTTATTATACTGGTTATTATACGGGTTATTATACTGGTCATTATACTGGTCATTATACTGGTTATTATACGGGTCATTATACTGGTCATTATACTGGTCATTATACGGGTTATTATACTGGTCATTATACTGGTCATTATACTGGTTATTATACGGGTCATTATACTGGTCATTATACTGGTCATTATACTGGTCATTATACTGGTTATTATACAGGTCATTACACTGGTCATTACACTGGTCATTATACTGGTCATTATACTGGTCATTATACTGGTTATTATACTGGTTATTATACTGGTTATTATACTGGTCATTATACTGGTCATTATACTGGTCATTATACTGGTTATTATACTGGTTATTATACGGGTTATTATACTGGTTATTATACTGGTCATTATACTGGTTATTACACTGGTTATTATACGGGTTATTATACTGGTTATTATACTGGTTATTACACTGGTTATTATACGGGTCATTATACTGGTCATTATACTGGTCATTACACTGGTTATTATACGGGTTATTATACTGGTCATTATACTGGTTATTACACTGGTTATTATACGGGTCATTATACTGGTTATTATACTGGTTATTATACTGGTCATTATACTAGGTTATTACACTGGTTATTATACGGGTTATTATACTGGTTATTATACTGGTTATTATACTGGTTATTATACTGGTCATTATACTGGTCATTATACTAGTTATTACACTGGTTATTACACGGGTTATTATACTGGTTATTATACGGGTCATTATACGGGTCATTATACTGTACACTGGTCATCATACTGGTCATTATACAGGTCATTATACTGGTTATTATACTGGTTATTATACGGGTTATTATACTGGTCATTATACTGGTCATTATACAGGTTATTATACTGGTCATTATACTGGTTATTATACTGGTTATTATACGGGTTATTATACTGGTCATTATACTGGTCATTATACTGGTCATTATACTGGTTATTATACTGGTTATTATACGGGTTATTATACTGGTCATTATACTGGTCATTATACAGGTTATTATACTGGTTATTACACTGGTTATTATACGGGTTGTTATACTGGTTGTTATACTGGTCGTTATACTGGTTATTATACTGGTCATTATACTGGTCATTACACTGGTTATTATACGGGTCATTATACTGGTCATTATACTGGTTATTACACTGGTTATTATACGGGTTGTTATACTGGTTATTACACTGGTCATTACACTGGTTATTATACGGGTCATTATACGGGTCATTATACAGGTTATTATACTGGTCATTATACTGGTTATTATACAGGTTATTATACTGGTTATTATACAGGTTATTATACTGGTCATTACACTGGTCATTATACTGGTTATTATACAGGTTATTATACTGGTTATTATACTGGTCATTATACTGGTCATTATACTGGTCATTACACTGGTCATTATACTGGTTATTATACTGGTTATTATACAGGTTATTATACTGGTTATTATACTGGTCATTACACTGGTCATTACACTGGTTATTATACTGGTTATTATACAGGTTATTATACAGGTTATTATACTGGTCATTACACTGGTTATTATACGGGTTATTATACTGGTTATTATACGGGTCATTATACGGGTCATTATACTGGTTATTATACTGGTCATTATACTGGTTATTATACTGGTCATTATACTGGTCATTATACTGGTTATTATACTGGTTATTATACTGGTCATTACACTGGTCATTATACTGGTCATTACACTGGTCATTATACTGGTTATTATACTGGTCATTACACTGGTCATTACACTGGTCATTACACTGGTCATTATACTGGTTATTATACTGGTTATTATACTGGTCATTACACTGGTCATTATACTGGTCATTACACTGGTTATTACACTGGTTATTATACTGGTTATTATACTGGTCATTATACTGGTTATTATACTGGTTATTATACTGTCATTATACTGGTTATTATACTGGTCATTATACTGGTTATTATACTGGTTATTATACTGGTCATTATACTGGTCATTATACTGGTCATTATACTGGTTATTATACTGGTCATTATACTGGTTATTACACTGGTTATTATACGGGTTGTTATACTGGTCATTATACTGGTTATTACACTGGTTATTATACGGGTCATTATACTGGTTATTATACTGGTTATTATACTGGTCATTATACTGGTCATTATACTGGTTATTATACAGGTTATTATACTGGTTATTATACAGGTTATTATACTGGTCATTACACTGGTCATTATACTGGTTATTATACAGGTTATTATACTGGTTATTATACTGGTCATTATACTGGTCATTATACTGGTCATTACACTGGTCATTATACTGGTCATTACACTGGTCATTATACTGGTTATTATACTGGTTATTATACAGGTTATTATACTGGTTATTATACTGGTCATTACACTGGTCATTACACTGGTCATTATACTGGTTATTATACTGGTCATTATACTGGTCATTACACTGGTTATTATACGGGTTGTTATACTGGTTGTTATACTGGTCATTATACTGGTCATTATACTGGTCATTATACTGGTCATTATACTGGTCATTACACTGGTTATTATACGGGTCATTATACTGGTCATTATACTGGTCATTATACTGGTCATTACACTGGTTATTATACGGGTTGTTATACTGGTTGTTATACTGGTCATTATACAGGTTATTATACTGGTGATTATACTGGTCATTATACTGGTCATTATACTGGTTATTACACTGGTTATTATACGGGTTGTTATACTGGTTATTACACTGGTCATTACACTGGTTATTATACGGGTCATTATACGGGTCATTATACAGGTTATTATACTGGTCATTATACTGGTTATTATACAGGTTATTATACTGGTTATTATACAGGTTATTATACTGGTCATTACACTGGTCATTATACTGGTTATTATACAGGTTATTATACTGGTTATTATACTGGTCATTATACTGGTCATTATACTGGTCATTACACTGGTCATTATACTGGTTATTATACTGGTTATTATACAGGTTATTATACTGGTTATTATACTGGTCATTACACTGGTCATTACACTGGTTATTATACTGGTTATTATACAGGTTATTACACTGGTCATTATACTGGTCATTACACTGGTCATTATACGGGTTATTATACTGGTTATTATACGGGTCATTATACGGGTCATTATACTGGTTATTATACTGGTCATTATACTGGTTATTATACTGGTCATTATACTGGTTATTATACTGGTCATTATACTGGTTATTATACTGGTTATTATACTGGTCATTACACTGGTCATTATACTGGTCATTACACTGGTCATTATACTGGTTATTATACTGGTCATTACACTGGTCATTACACTGGTCATTACACTGGTCATTATACTGGTCATTATACTGGTTATTATACTGGTCATTACACTGGTCATTATACTGGTCATTACACTGGTTATTACACTGGTTATTATACTGGTTATTATACTGGTCATTATACTGGTTATTATACTGGTTATTATACTGGTTATTATACGGGTTATTATACTGGTTATTATACTGGTCATTATACTGGTCATTATACTGGTCATTATACTGGTTATTATACTGGTTATTATACGGGTTATTATACTGGTTATTATACTGGTCATTATACTGGTCATTACACTGGTTATTATACGGGTTATTATACTGGTTATTATACTGGTTATTACACTGGTTATTATACGGGTCATTATACTGGTCATTATACTGGTCATTATACTGGTTATTACACTGGTTATTATACGGGTTGTTATACTGGTTGTTATACTGGTCGTTATACTGGTCATTATACTGGTCATTATACTGGTCATTACACTGGTTATTATACGGGTCATTATACTGGTCATTATACTGGTCATTACACTGGTCATTACACTGGTTATTATACGGGTTGTTATACTGGTTGTTATACTGGTCGTTATACAGGTTATTATACTGGTTATTATACTGGTCATTATACTGGTCATTATACTGGTTATTACACTGGTTATTATACGGGTTGTTATACTGGTTATTACACTGGTCATTACACTGGTCATTATACGGGTCATTATACGGGTCATTATACAGGTTATTATACTGGTCATTATACTGGTTATTATACAGGTTATTATACTGGTTATTATACAGGTTATTATACTGGTCATTACACTGGTCATTATACTGGTTATTATACAGGTTATTATACTGGTTATTATACTGGTCATTATACTGGTCATTATACTGGTCATTACACTGGTCATTATACTGGTTATTATACTGGTTATTATACAGGTTATTATACTGGTTATTATACTGGTCATTACACTGGTCATTACACTGGTCATTATACTGGTTATTATACTGGTCATTATACTGGTCATTACACTGGTTATTATACGGGTTATTATACTGGTTATTATACGGGTCATTATACGGGTCATTATACTGGTTATTATACTGGTCATTATACTGGTTATTATACTGGTCATTATACTGGTCATTATACTGGTTATTATACTGGTCATTATACTGGTTATTATACTGGTTATTATACTGGTCATTACACTGGTCATTATACTGGTCATTACACTGGTCATTATACTGGTTATTATACTGGTCATTACACTGGTCATTACACTGGTCATTATACTGGTTATTATACTGGTTATTATACTGGTCATTACACTGGTCATTATACTGGTCATTACACTGGTTATTACACTGGTTATTATACTGGTTATTATACTGGTCATTATACTGGTTATTATACTGTCATTATACTGGTTATTATACTGGTTATTATACTGGTCATTATACTGGTTATTATACTGGTTATTATACTGGTCATTATACTGGTTATTATACTGGTCATTACACTGGTCATTACACTGGTCATTATACTGGTTATTATACTGGTCATTATACTGGTCATTACACTGGTCATTATACTGGTCATTATACTGGTTATTATACTGGTCATTATACTGGTTATTACACTGGTCATTACACTGGTCATTATACTGGTCATTATACTGGTTATTATACTGGTCATTATACTGGTCATTATACTGGTTATTACACTGGTTATTATACTGGTCATTATACTGGTCATTATACTGGTCATTACACTGGTCATTACACTGGTCATTATACTGGTTATTATACTGGTCATTATACTGGTCATTATACTGGTCATTATACTGGTCATTACACTGGTCATTATACTGGTCATTATACTGGTTATTATACAGGTTATTATACTGGTCATTATACAGGTCATTATACTGGTCATTACACTGGTCATTATACTGGTCATTATACTGGTCATTACACTGGTCATTATACTGGGCATTATACTGGTTATTATACTGGTCATTATACTGGTCATTATACAGGTTATTATACTGGTCATTATACTGGTTATTATACAGGTTATTATACTGGTCATTATACTGGTCATTACACTGGTCATTATACTGGTCATTATACTGGTTATTACACTGGTCATTATACTGGTTATTATACTGGTCATTATACTGGTTATTATACTGGTCATTACACTGGTCATTATACTGGTCATTATACTGGTTATTACACTGGTCATTATACTGGTTATTATACTGGTCATTATACTGGTTATTATACTGGTCATTATACTGGTCATTACACTGGTCATTATACTGGTCATTATACTGGTTATTATACTGGTCATTATACTGGTCATTACACTGGTCATTATACTGGTCATTACACTGGTCATTATACTGGTCATTATACTGGTCATTATACTGGTTATTACACTGCTTATTATACTGGTCATTATACTGGTTATTACACTGGTCATTATACTGGTTATTATACTGGTCATTATACTGGTTCTTACACTGGTTATTACACTGGTCATTATACTGGTCATTATACTGGTCATTATACTGGTCATTACACTGGTCATTATACTGGTCATTATACAGGTTATTATACTGGTCATTATACTGGTTATTATACAGGTTATTATACTGGTCATTATACTGGTTATTATACTGGTCATTATACAGGTTATTATACTGGTCATTATACTGGTCATTATACTGGTCATTATACAGGTTATTATAAAGGTCATTATACTG
>JAFEUB010000273.1:200000-230000 GCA_024529925.1 Ophthalmolycus amberensis | reverse complement strand
ATTGTTCATTTGTATTATTATTGTCATTTATTATTATAATGTCTTGTTGTTATTATTATTATTATTATTGTTCAAAATGCAGCAGAACTTTATAAAAGTTCTAACAAGATGTAAAGTGAATTGGTTCCGGTGTGTTTTAAGCATATTTTGAGGATTGTCTGGATATTCATTGTGATCACGATGAACCAGATCGATCTCATGCTGGGTCAGAGGTCAGGGGTCAGGGGTCAGGGGTCAGGTCTTACCCAGGAAGTGTTTGTCAGAGCGGAGTTTAGACGGGTCCAGAAAGAACTCAATGAAGACGTAGAAGGCAACGACCAGAACCAGAGAGACCCCCAACAGAGCCGAGACCACACTGTGGAGGAACAACCTGCAGGAGACACACAGAACACAGTACTGCTGAGTACACACAGTACTGCTGAGTACACACAGTACTGCAGAGTACACACAGTACTCCTAAATGCAGACAGTACTGCTGAGTACACACAGTACTGCAGAGTTGGTTTACAAAGCACTGAATGGTTTTGGGCCAAAATACATCTCTGATCTGCTGCTACCTTATGAACCATCCCGACCCCTCAGGTCAGTCTGGGACCGGTCTACTTTCTGTTCCCAGAGTCAGAACTAAACATGGAGAAGCAGCGTTCAGTTTTTCTGCTCCACATATCTGGAACAAAGTCCCAGAAAGCTGCAGGTCTGCTGAGACCCTCAGCTCATTTAAATCAAGATTGAAGACCTTTCTGTTTGCTGCTGCCTTTAATTGAACCACATTCAATTAATATATTAATCAATTTCCTGCATTTCTGCATTTTACTACTGAATTTTATTTCTTACACTGTTTCTTTAATTGTTTTTAAATCTCCTTTTCTTTTGCCTTATGTTTTGATGCTTTTAATGGTTTTTATGTGAAGCACTTTGAATTACCTTGTTGTTGAAATGTGCTATACAAATAAACTTGCCTTGCCTTACACACAGTACTCCTAAATGCAGACAGTACTGCTGAGTACACACAGTACTGCAGAGTACACACAGTACTCCTAAATGCAGACAGTACTGCAGAGTACACACAGTACTGCTGAGTACACACAGTACTGCAGAGTACACACAGTACTCCTAAATGCAGACAGTACTGCTGAGTACACACAGTACTGCTGAGTACACACAGTACTCCTAAATGCAGACAGTACTGCAGAGTACACACAGTACTCCTAAATGCAGACAGTACTGCTGAGTACACACAGTACTGCAGAGTACACACAGTACTCCTAAATGCAGACAGTACTGCAGAGTACACACAGTACTGCTGAGTACACACAGTACTGCAGAGTACACACAGTACTCCTAAATGCAGACAGTACTGCTGAGTACACACAGTACTGCTGAGTACACACAGTACTCCTAAATGCAGACAGTACTGCAGAGTACACACAGTACTCCTAAATGCAGACAGTACTGCTGAGTACACACAGTACTGCAGAGTACACACAGTACTCCTAAATGCAGACAGTACTGCAGAGTACACACAGTACTGCTGAGTACACACAGTACTGCAGAGTACACACAGTACTCCTAAATGCAGACAGTACTGCTGAGTACACACAGTACTGCTGAGTACACACAGTACTCCTAAATGCAGACAGCACTGCTGAGTACACACAGTACTGCTGAGTACACACAGTACTCCTAAATGCAGACAGTACTGCAGAGTACACACAGTACTGATAAATGCACACAGTACTGCAGAGTACACACAGTACTCCTAAATGCAGACAGTACTGCTGAGTACACACAGTACTGCAGAGTACACACAGTACTCCTAAATGCAGACAGTACTGCTGAGTACACACAGTACTGCAGAGTACACACAGTACTGCAGAGTACACACAGTACTCCTAAATGCAGACAGTACTGCTGAGTACACACAGTACTGCAGAGTACACACAGTACTCCTAAATGCAGACAGTACTGCTGAGTACACACAGTACTGCAGAGTACACACAGTACTCCTAAATGCAGACAGTACTGCTGAGTACACACAGTACTGCAGAGTACACACAGTACTGCAGAGTACACACAGTACTCCTAAATGCAGACAGTACTGCTGAGTACACACAGTACTGCAGAGTACACACAGTACTCCTAAATGCAGACAGTACTGCAGAGTACACACAGTACTGCTGAGTACACACAGTACTGCTGAGTACACACAGTACTGCAGAGTACACACAGTACTCCTAAATGCAGACAGTACTGCTGAGTACACACAGTACTGCTGAGTACACACAGTACTCCTAAATGCAGACAGTACTGCTGAGTACACACAGTACTGCTGAGTACACACAGTACTCCTAAATGCAGACAGTACTGCAGAGTACACACAGTACTGCTAAATGCACACAGTACTCCTAAATGCAGACAGTACTGCTGAGTACACACAGTACTGCAGAGTACACACAGTACTGCTAAATGCAGACAGTACTGCTGAGTACACACAGTACTCCTAAATGCAGACAGTACTGCTGAGTACACACAGTACTGCAGAGTACACACAGTACTCCTAAATGCAGACAGTACTGCTGAGTACACACAGTACTGCTGAGTACACACAGTACTCCTAAATGCAGACAGTACTGCTGAGTACACACAGTACTGCTGAGTACACACAGTACTCCTAAATGCAGACAGTACTGCAGAGTACACACAGTACTGCTAAATGCACACAGTACTGCTGAGTACACACAGTACTCCTAAATGCAGACAGTACTGCAGAGTACACACAGTACTGCTAAATGCAGACAGTACTGCAGAGTACACACAGTACTGCAGAGTACACACAGTACTGCTAAATGCACACAGTACTGCAGAGTACACACAGTACTGCTAAATGAACACAGCACTGCAGAGTACACACAGTACTGCTAAATGCACACAGTACTGCTGAGTACACACAGTACTGCTAAATGCACACAGTACTGCAGAGTACACACAGTACTGCTAAATACACACAGTACTGCAGAGAACACACAGTACTGCTAAATACACACAGTACTGCAGAGTACACACAGTACTGCTAAATACACACAGTACTGCAGAGTACACACAGTACTGCTAAATACACACAGCACTGCTGAGAACACACAGTACTGCTAAATACACACAGTACTGCAGAGTACACACAGTACTGCTAAATACACACAGCACTGCTGAGTACACACAGTGCTGCTAAATACACACAGTACTGCAGAGAACACACAGTACTGCTAAATACACACAGTACTGCAGAGTACACACAGTACTGCAGAGAACACACAGTACTGCTAAATACACACATTACTGCTGAGTACAAACACTTCTGCTCAGTACACATGACACTGCTGTGTACATACAGTACTGTTGAGTACACACAGTACTACTGAATACATATGTCTTGTGTATTTACAAGTTTGTGGGTTATGATCAGCTGGAGCTGACATCCATCTTTGTAGTTTACATTGTCAGATATTTAATAAAAGGACACAATGATTTTAAATAGCATTAAAATACAGATGTGCACACTAAACGTTCTATTTGTTGTATTACCATCATGGTGGAAAGTCCAAGTATTTGTATTTCCTTTACCAAGAGAGAGACGAGCCTGATGTTGTGAAGGAGAAGTCGTGTTATTTGTTGACGTCAGACTCAGACGTACCTGTAGTTCCTGCTGCCCACACAGTTGTTGAGCCAGCGACAGTGATGGTCGAAGTTAGAAACACACTTGTTACAGGCGCTGCAGTGCTTCGACTTGGGACCCCTGAAACCACACCAGAGACGCCCTCCGGTTCAATATATCAGAGGATTAAAAAGTAGCAGTCGTCCAACTGTAGTAGGAGTAGTCTGACTGTAGTAGTAGTAGTTTGACTGTAGTAGTACTAGTCTGACTGTAGTAGTAGTACTAGTCTGACTGTAGTAGTATTCTGACTGTAGTAGTAGTACTAGTCTGACTGTAGTAGTAGTACTAGTCCGACTGTAGTAGTAGTAGTAGTCCGACTGTACTAGTAGTAGTAGTCTAACTGTAGTAGTAGTATTCTGACTGTAGTAGTAGTCTGACTAGTAGTTTAACTGTAGTAGTAGAAGTCTGACTGTAGTAGTAGTACTAGTCTGACTGTAGTAGTAGTAGTGTGACTGTAGTAATAGTAGTCTGACTGTAGTAGTAGTAGTCTGACTGTAGTAGTAGTATTCTGACTGTAGTAGTAGTCTGACTGTAGTAGTAGTCTGACTGTAGTAGTAGTAGTCTGACTGTAGTAGTAGTCTGACTGTAGTAGTAGTAGTATTCTGACTGTAGTAGTAGTAGTAGTAGTCTGACTGTAGTAGCAGTAGTAGTCCGACTGTAGTAGTAGTAGTAGTCCGACTGTAGTAGTAATAGTAGTCTGACTGTAGTAGTAGTAGTCTGACTGTAGAAGTAGTATTCTGACAGTAGTAGTAGTACTAGTCTGACTGTAGTAGTAGTCTGACTGTAGTAGTAGTATTCTGACTGTAGTAGTAGTACTAGTCTGACTGTAGTAGTAGTAGTCTGACTGTAGTAGTAGTAGTAGTCCGACTGTAGTAGTAGTAGTAGTCCGACTGTAGTAGTATTAGTCTGACTGTAGTAGTAGTATTAGTCTGACTGTAGTAGTAGTAGTAGTCTGACTGTAGTAGTATTAGTCTGACTGTAGTAGTAGTCTGACTGTAGTAGTAGTAGTATTCTGACTGTAGTAGTAGTAGTAGTAGTCTGACTGTAGTAGCAGTAGTAGTCCGACTGTAGTAGTAGTAGTAGTCCGACTGTAGTAGTAATAGTAGTCTGACTGTAGTAGTAGTAGTCTGACTGTAGAAGTAGTATTCTGACAGTAGTAGTAGTACTAGTCTGACTGTAGTAGTAGTCTGACTGTAGTAGTAGTATTCTGACTGTAGTAGTAGTACTAGTCTGACTGTAGTAGTAGTAGTCTGACTGTAGTAGTAGTAGTAGTCCGACTGTAGTAGTAGTAGTAGTCCGACTGTAGTAGTATTAGTCTGACTGTAGTAGTAGTATTAGTCTGACTGTAGTAGTAGTAGTAGTCTGACTGTAGTAGTATTAGTCTGACTGTAGTAGTAGTAGTAGTCTGACTGTAGTAGTATTAGTCTGACTGTAGTAGTAGTAGTAGTATTCTGACTGTAGTAGTAGTAGCAGTATAACTGTAGTAGTAGTAGTCTGACTGTAGTAGTAGTAGTAGTCTGACTGTAGTAGTAGTAGTAGTAGTATTCTGAATGTAGTAGTAGTAGCAGTCTAAGCTGTAATAGTAGTATTCTGACTGTAGTAGTAGTAGTAGTCTGACTGTAGTAGTAGTAGTAGTCTGACTGTAGTAGTAGTAGTCTGACTGTAGTAGTAGTAGTAGTCTGACTGTAGTAGTAGTAGTAGTCTGACTGTAGTAGTAGTATTCTGGCTGTAGTAGTAGTAGTAGTAGTCTGGCTGTAGTAGTAGTATTCTGACTGTAGTAGTAGTAGTCTGACTGTAGTAGTAGTATTCTGACTGTAGTAGTAGTAGCAGTCTAACTGTAATAGCAGTATTCTGACTGTAGTAGTAGTAGTAGTCTGACTGTAGTAGTAGTCTGACTGTAGTAATAGTAGTCTGACAGCAGCAGCAGCAGCAGTACTAGTCGTAGTAACAGCTGTTAGACTGCAGGTCTACATGTGACCCAGTTCCTCCAGGACCTCTTGGGAGAAACCAGACCACTGACCTGGTTTCTAACTGCAGCTCAGGATCAGATCCATCACAGTGACTCACATCAGACCTCAGTGAGTACTTTCATTATTTACACTGAGGAAGTGAGCTGCATTAAACATGGAGATACCCAACACTTCTTAAAGGGCCAGTACCCCCCTACTGTCTCAATGTTACTACAGACTGCCTTCAGAGACTACCTGGATGACGTCTGTCCAACTCTCTGGAGGACACACAGGCTCCTACATATCTACATAGATATATGTTTCATTAAAACATTTTAGGTTTCTGGGTCATGTGACATCTCCATTCAAATGCCATCTGCTGATGAACGATGCTATTTGAATGGAGCTTTTTAAGTGTCTGTTATTACTGATGTTAATTCATCTAAACATTCTAGAGTCTACTCACACGTCCACCTGGCAGAGGTAGCAGTGGCAGTTCTCGATGACGTGGGCGTGTTTTGAGCGGTCGAACTCTGGCACCGGACCTCTGTCGCTCTTGGTTCTGACGTTGTGGTCGGCCGGGTCCACGGACACAGCCATCAGGTGGACGCACAGGTGACACACGAAGGTGACTCCAGTACACTGAGGCTCAGCATCAGGACCACAACAAAACGCAGGATGATCAGTGGACCGATAGGGAAGCTCATTCAAGTGACATTAGCATCATCTACACATATCCAGAATCAGCGATGGTAGTAGTTGTAGTAGTGGCAGTAGTAGCAGTGGTAGTAGTAGCAGTAGTAGCAGTAGTAGTAGTAGTAGTAGTAGTAGCAATAGCAGTAGTAGTAGCAGTAGTAGCAGTAGTAGTAGTAGTAGTAGTAGTAGCAGTAGTAGTAGTAGTAGTAGTAGTAGTAGTAGTAGTAGCAGTAGTAGTAGCAGTAGTAGTAGTAGTAGTAGTAGTAGTAGTAGTAGCAGTAGTTGTAGTAGTAGTAGTAGCAGTAGTTGTAGTAGTAGTAGTTGTAGTAGTCTGACAGCAGTGAAATATTAGCATCATCTAAAGATACTAAAGGCTACAACCAATAAACCAATGAGCATAATCAATAAGTAACACTGGGTCCATCGGGTCTAAAGGATACGATGTAGCCTGCAGGGATCCAGTGGGGGGGCAGCAGCGGGACGAACACGCCGAAGCCGGTGATGGCGAAGTAGACGTAGAGCAGCCAGGCCAGCAGCTGGAAGGGGTGCGGAGGCCAGCTCCACCCGTTGGTCCGGGAGCAGAGCGCCGCGTCGGCCTGCCGGAGCCCGTCATCGTCAGCGACCGGCGCCGTGCGGTTCGGGTTCCTACTGCACGCGTCCATCCTGCAAACAAACACAGAATCAAACCAGCTGAGAGGTCGCTTTCAGCCAGAGAGCATGGTCTTCATCACGTGATATCTTATATCTGCTCCATCTAATATTAGAACATAACTGTGCCTCGTCAGTACTCTTAAAAAGTTGTGGGAAAATGTCTCAAAATGTATTAGCGATGTTTTGTACAAAGATTTTTTCTATATTATATATAAGTGTAAGTTTACAAGACAAAGACACATTTTTGTGTTTTTTACAAAGAGTTTGTAATGTATTTAAAAACTACGCTAAAGATTGTACAGTATTTGAGTAAATGTACTTAGTTACTTTGCACCACCATGAAACAGAGAAACAGAGAAAGTTGATTGATTATTAGAATCGTTTATATTGTAATAATGTGATGTCCATCAGCTGATCACTTCTTCTCTCTGATATTAGATTATATGACATTCATGAAATTGATTAACAGTTTTTGAAATGTTGTCATCTTACTGAGTAAAACCTGCAGGTTAACCTGGTGGTACAGCTCATACACATACTGATACAGATATTTATTTCATCAATACATCAATAAATGAATCAGCAGATTGCTCCATAATGAAAACTGAACTAATTAATAGTCACATTGCTAAATATCCACATGGAGTTTGAGGCTATACTACAGGTGTGGATGATTGACAGCTCGAGGCTACTACAGGTGTGGATGATTGACAGCTCGAGGCTACTACAGGTGTGGATGATTGACAGCTCGAGGCTACTACAGGTGTGGATGATTGACAGCTCGAGGCTACTACAGGTGTGGATGATTGACAGCTCGAGGCTACTACAGGTGTGGATGATGGACAGCTCGAGGCTACTACAGGTGTGGATGATGGACAGCTCGAGGCTATACTACAGGTGTGGATGATGGACAGCTCGAGGCTACTACAGGTGTGGATGATTGACAGCTCGAGGCTACTACAGGTGTGGATGATGGACAACTCGAGGCTATACTACAGGTGTGGATGATTGACAGCTCGAGGCTACTACAGGTGTGGATGATGCGCAGCTCGAGGCTACTACAGGTGTGGATGATTGACAGCTCGAGGCTATACTACAGGTGTGGATGATGCGCAGCTCGAGGCTACTACAGGTGTGGATGATTGACAGCTCGAGGCTATACTACAGGTGTGGATGATGCGCAGCTCGAGGCTACTACAGGTGTGGATGATTGACAGCTCGAGGCTATACTACAGGTGTGGATGATGCGCAGCTCGAGGCTACTACAGGTGTGGATGATTGACAGTTCGAGGCTACTACAGGTGTGGATGATTGACAGTTCGAGGCTACTACAGGTGTGGATGATTGACAGTTCGAGGCTACTACAGGTGTGGATGATGCGCAGCTCGAGGCTACTACAGGTGTGGATGATTGACAGCAGCATTAACCCGGGTACTCACGTGTTTAGCGCGGGTTAACGGGCCCTCCTCTCCGCTGCATCTCGAGCCACAGACCCGTGTCAGACCCGGGTCAGAGCGTTAACTCACTTCCATCCCGTGTTCGACCCGGTGATTAGCTTCACTCCTAACAACAAACACACGAAGGTTAGCGTGCTAAGCTAATCACTCGCAGTGTTTAGAGCTCAGGCTGATCTCAGATCAGTTCCTACAGACAGTGACGTCGGGCCTCAAGATTAAACGTTTATCACGGAAGATTGTTTTAAATATTTAAGATCAGCCTCTAAGAGAGTCAACCGTGAGCTAACGAGCTAGCTGTTAGCCTGTTAGCATAGCGGACGCTGCCTCCCTGCTACGGCTCTGTGCGTAGTTTCCTTGGTAACGCTCCATGGTCTGCTCTCATTGGTCACAGCAGACCCCGCCCACTGACAGCTGTGATGACGCGTAGAGTCCAGCAGGTAGTAGCCTCATGAACGTTGAAACACTTTCAAAGATATTCACATTTAAACTGAATAAACACAATAAAAATACACTTTTATTGAATCCTTGGGATCCTTCTCCAATAACTATTAAACGGTAGCGTAATGTATGTACAGTATATGACTGTTTATGATGTCATATAATTTAATATAATAAAATAAATTACCATATGATATGATATAACATTATATCTGATCATATCAAATCATATAAAATAATATAATGTCATAACATATAAAGTTATTCAATCGAATATAATATAGAATTATATAATATATTATATTATATTATAAGATCAATGAAATAAAAAAATAAAGAATAATAATAAAAATAAATTATTATTAAATAAAGTATGATATAATATAATCAATGTTTAATAAGTCTATAAGCAAAACGTTGGTGTCAAAATAGTATGGTCAAATGTGTTGAGAGTGAAGTTTAGTTTTTGAGGTTTTGGCAGTGGCGGGCGGCCGTGTGTTTCATATCTGGGCCTTCAGTGCTGTCCTGCAGCTGAAACACCACCTTATGACTGATGATGGCGCCACAGCTACGCTTATGTGTTTCTATGGTGTAACAATACACGTATTCGTATTAAACCGTTCGGTACGAGGCTTACAAACCGAACAATACGTTTGAATAATAATTTGGAAAATGCAGAAGCTTAAATTGTGGGAAATATAATGTTTTCTGCTCTCACGTAGGACGTGTGACCTCTGAACAGGAACAAAACAAACACAACAAAGAACAGCTGGAGCTCTGCACGTGTTCTGGGAGGCTACGCTAACTAGCTTAACAGCCAAACAACAGCAGCAACACACTGGAGGGCTATTCATAACTCTGGCTTCTCTTCATCCATTCATAACTCTGGCTTCTCTTCATCCATTCATAACTCTGGCTTCTCTTCATCCTTTCATAACTCTGGCTTCTCTTCATCCTTTCATAACTCTGGCTTCTCTTCATCCTTTCATAACTCTGGCTTCTCTTCATCCTTTCATAACTCTGGCTTCTCTTCATCCTTTCATAACTCTGGCTTCTCTTCATCCATTCATTACTCTGGCTTCTCTTCATCCTTTCATAACTCTGGCTTCTCTTCATCCTTTCATAACTCTGGCTTCTCTTCATCCTTTCATAACTCTGGCTTCTCTTCATCCTTTCATAACTCTGGCTTCTCTTCATCCTTTCATAACTCTGGCTTCTCTTCATCCATTCATAACTCTGGCTTCTCTTCATCCTTTCATAACTCTGGCTTCTCTTCATCCTTTCATAACTCTGGCTTCTCTTCATCCTTTCATAACTCTGGCTTCTCTTCATCCTTTCATAACTCTGGCTTCTCTTCATCCTTTCATAACTCTGGCTTCTCTTCATCCTTTCATAACTCTGGCTTCTCCATCCTTTCATAACTCTGGCTTCTCCATCCTTTCATAACTCTGGCTTCTCTTCATCCTTTCATAACTCTGGCTTCTCTTCATCCTTTCATAACTCTGGCTTCTCTTCATCCTTTCATAACTCTGGCTTCTCTTCATCCATTCATAACTCTGGCTTCTCTTCATCCTTTCATAACTCTGGCTTCTCTTCATCCTTTCATAACTCTGGCTTCTCTTCATCCTTTCATAACTCTGGCTTCTCTTCATCCTTTCAGAACTCTGGCTTCTCTTCATCATTTCATAACTCTGGCTTCTCTTCATCCTTTCAGGACTCTGGCTTCTCTTCATCCATTCATAACTCTGGCTTCTCTTCATCCATTCATAACTCTGGCTTCTCTTCATCCTTTCATAACTCTGGCTTCTCTTCATCCTTTCATAACTCTGGCTTCTCTTCATCCTTTCATAACTCTGGCTTCTCTTCATCCTTTCATAACTCTGGCTTCTCTTCATCCTTTCATAACTCTGGCTTCTCTTCATCCTTTCATAACTCTGGCTTCTCTTCATCCATTCATAACTCTGGCTTCTCTTCATCCATTCAGAACTCTGGCTTCTCTTCATCCTTTCAGAACTCTGGCTTCTCGTCATCCTTTCATAACTCTGGCTTCTCTTCATCCTTTCATAACTCTGGCTTCTCTTCATCCTTTCATAACTCTGGCTTCTCTTCATCCTTTCATAACTCTGGCTTCTCTTCATCCTTTCATAACTCTGGCTTCTCTTCATCCATTCATAACTCTGGCTTCTCTTCATCCATTCATAACTCTGGCTTCTCTTCATCCTTTCATAACTCTGGCTTCTCTTCATCCGTTCATAACTCTGGCTTCTCTTCATCCGTTCATAACTCTGGCTTCTCTTCATCCTTTCAGAACTCTGGCTTCTCTTCATCCTTTCAGAACTCTGGCTTCTCTTCATCCTTTCAGAACTCTGGCTTCTCGTCATCCATTCATAACTCTGGCTTCTCTTCATCCTTTCATAACTCTGGCTTCTCTTCATCCTTTCATAACTCTGGCTTCTCTTCATCCATTCATAACTCTGGCTTCTCTTCATCCTTTCATAACTCTGGCTTCTCTTCATCCTTTCATAACTCTGGCTTCTCTTCATCCTTTCATAACTCTGGCTTCTCTTCATCCTTTCATAACTCTGGCTTCTCTTCATCCTTTCATAACTCTGGCTTCTCTTCATCCATTCATAACTCTGGCTTCTCGTCATCCTTTCATAACTCTGGCTTCTCTTCATCCTTTCATAACTCTGGCTTCTCTTCATCCTTTCATAACTCTGGCTTCTCTTCATCCTTTCATAACTCTGGCTTCTCTTCATCCTTTCATAACTCTGGCTTCTCTTCATCCATTCATAACTCTGGCTTCTCTTCATCCTTTCATAACTCTGGCTTCTCTTCATCCTTTCATAACTCTGGCTTCTCTTCATCCTTTCATAACTCTGGCTTCTCGTCATCCTTTCATAACTCGGGCTTCTCTTCATCCTTTCATAACTCTGGCTTCTCTTCATCCTTTCATAACTCTGGCTTCTCTTCATCCTTTCATAACTCTGGCTTCTCTTCATCCATTCATAACTCTGGCTTCTCTTCATCCATTCATAACTCTGGCTTCTCTTCATCCTTTCATAACTCTGGCTTCTCTTCATCCGTTCATAACTCTGGCTTCACTTCATCCGTTCATAACTCTGGCTTCTCTTCATCCTTTCAGAACTCTGGCTTCTCTTCATCCTTTCAGAACTCTGGCTTCTCTTCATCCTTTCAGAACTCTGGCTTCTCGTCATCCATTCATAACTCTGGCTTCTCTTCATCCTTTCATAACTCTGGCTTCTCTTCATCCTTTCATAACTCTGGCTTCTCTTCATCCATTCATAACTCTGGCTTCTCTTCATCCTTTCATAACTCTGGCTTCTCTTCATCCTTTCATAACTCTGGCTTCTCTTCATCCTTTCATAACTCTGGCTTCTCTTCATCCTTTCATAACTCTGGCTTCTCTTCATCCTTTCATAACTCTGGCTTCTCTTCATCCATTCATAACTCTGGCTTCTCTTCATCCTTTCATAACTCTGGCTTCTCTTCATCCTTTCATAACTCTGGCTTCTCTTCATCCTTTCATAACTCTGGCTTCTCTTCATCCTTTCATAACTCTGGCTTCTCTTCATCCATTCATAACTCTGGCTTCTCTTCATCCTTTCATAACTCTGGCTTCTCTTCATCCTTTCATAACTCTGGCTTCTCTTCATCCTTTCATAACTCTGGCTTCTCTTCATCCATTCAGAACTCTGGCTTCTCTTCATCCATTCAGAACTCTGGCTTCTCTTCATCCTTTCAGAACTCTGGCTTCTCGTCATCCTTTCATAACTCTGGCTTCTCGTCATCCTTTCAGAACTCTGGCTTCTCTTCATCCTTTCATAACTCTGGCTTCTCTTCATCCTTTCATAACTCTGGCTTCTCTTCATCCTTTCAGAACTCTGGCTTCTCGTCATCCTTTCAGAACTCTGGCTTCTCTTCATCCATTCATAACTCTGGCTTCTCGTCATCCATTCATAACTCTGGCTTCTCTTCATCCTTTCATAACTCTGGCTTCTCGTCATCCTTTCATAACTCGGGCTTCTCTTCATCCTTTCATAACTCTGGCTTCTCTTCATCCTTTCATAACTCTGGCTTCTCTTCATCCTTTCATAACTCTGGCTTCTCTTCATCCTTTCATAACTCTGGCTTCTCTTCATCCTTTCATAACTCTGGCTTCTCTTTATCCTTTCATAACTCTGGCTTCTCTTCATCCTTTCATAACTCTGGCTTCTCTTCATCCATTCATAACTCTGGCTTCTCTTCATCCTTTCATAACTCTGGCTTCTCTTCATCCTTTCATAACTCTGGCTTCTCTTCATCCTTTCATAACTCTGGCTTCTCTTCATCCTTTCAGAACTCTGGCTTCTCGTCATCCTTTCAGAACTCTGGCTTCTCGTCATCCTTTCAGAACTCTGGCTTCTCTTCATCCTTTCAGAACTCTGGCTTCTCTTCATCATTTCATAACTCTGGCTTCTCTTCATCCTTTCAGGACTCTGGCTTCTCTTCATCCATTCATAACTCTGGCTTCTCTTCATCCTTTCATGACTCTGGCTTCTCTTCATCCTTTCATAACTCTGGCTTCTCTTCATCCTTTCATAACTCTGGCTTCTCTTCATCCTTTCATAACTCTGGCTTCTCTTCATCCTTTCATAACTCTGGCTTCTCTTCATCCATTCATAACTCTGGCTTCTCTTCATCCATTCAGAACTCTGGCTTCTCTTCATCCTTTCAGAACTCTGGCTTCTCTTCATCCTTTCAGAACTCTGGCTTCTCTTCATCCTTTCAGAACTCTGGCTTCTCGTCATCCATTCATAACTCTGGCTTCTCTTCATCCTTTCATAACTCTGGCTTCTCTTCATCCTTTCATAACTCTGGCTTCTCTTCATCCATTCATAACTCTGGCTTCTCTTCATCCTTTCATAACTCTGGCTTCTCTTCATCCTTTCATAACTCTGGCTTCTCTTCATCCTTTCATAACTCTGGCTTCTCTTCATCCTTTCATAACTCTGGCTTCTCTTCATCCTTTCATAACTCTGGCTTCTCTTCATCCTTTCATAACTCTGGCTTCTCTTCATCCATTCATAACTCTGGCTTCTCGTCATCCTTTCATAACTCTGGCTTCTCTTCATCCTTTCATAACTCTGGCTTCTCTTCATCCTTTCATAACTCTGGCTTCTCTTCATCCTTTCATAACTCTGGCTTCTCTTCATCCTTTCATAACTCTGGCTTCTCTTCATCCATTCATAACTCTGGCTTCTCTTCATCCTTTCATAACTCTGGCTTCTCTTCATCCTTTCATAACTCTGGCTTCTCTTCATCCTTTCATAACTCTGGCTTCTCTTCATCCATTCAGAACTCTGGCTTCTCTTCATCCATTCAGAACTCTGGCTTCTCTTCATCCTTTCAGAACTCTGGCTTCTCGTCATCCTTTCAGAACTCTGGCTTCTCGTCATCCATTCAGAACTCTGGCTTCTCTTCATCCTTTCATAACTCTGGCTTCTCTTCATCCATTCATAACTCTGGCTTCTCTTCATCCTTTCATAACTCTGGCTTCTCTTCATCCTTTCATAACTCTGGCTTCTCTTCATCCTTTCATAACTCTGGCTTCTCTTCATCCTTTCATAACTCTGGCTTCTCTTCATCCTTTCATAACTCTGGCTTCTCTTCATCCATTCATAACTCTGGCTTCTCGTCATCCTTTCATAACTCTGGCTTCTCTTCATCCTTTCATAACTCTGGCTTCTCTTCATCCTTTCATAACTCTGGCTTCTCTTCATCCTTTCATAACTCTGGCTTCTCTTCATCCTTTCATAACTCTGGCTTCTCTTCATCCATTCATAACTCTGGCTTCTCTTCATCCTTTCATAACTCTGGCTTCTCTTCATCCTTTCATAACTCTGGCTTCTCTTCATCCATTCAGAACTCTGGCTTCTCTTCATCCATTCAGAACTCTGGCTTCTCTTCATCCTTTCAGAACTCTGGCTTCTCGTCATCCTTTCAGAACTCTGGCTTCTCGTCATCCATTCAGAACTCTGGCTTCTCTTCATCCTTTCAGAACTCTGGCTTCTCGTCATCCTTTCATAACTCTGGCTTCTCTTCATCCTTTCATAACTCTGGCTTCTCTTCATCCTTTCATAACTCTGGCTTCTCTTCATCCTTTCATAACTCTGGCTTCTCTTCATCCTTTCATAACTCTGGCTTCTCTTCATCCATTCATAACTCTGGCTTCTCTTCATCCATTCATAACTCTGGCTTCTCTTCATCCTTTCATAACTCTGGCTTCTCTTCATCCGTTCATAACTCTGGCTTCTCTTCATCCGTTCATAACTCTGGCTTCTCTTCATCCTTTCAGAACTCTGGCTTCTCTTCATCCTTTCAGAACTCTGGCTTCTCTTCATCCTTTCATAACTCTGGCTTCTCTTCATCCTTTCATAACTCTGGCTTCTCTTCATCCATTCAGAACTCTGGCTTCTCTTCATCCATTCAGAACTCTGGCTTCTCTTCATCCTTTCAGAACTCTGGCTTCTCGTCATCCTTTCATAACTCTGGCTTCTCGTCATCCTTTCAGAACTCTGGCTTCTCTTCATCCTTTCATAACTCTGGCTTCTCTTCATCCTTTCATAACTCTGGCTTCTCTTCATCCTTTCAGAACTCTGGCTTCTCGTCATCCTTTCAGAACTCTGGCTTCTCTTCATCCATTCATAACTCTGGCTTCTCGTCATCCATTCATAACTCTGGCTTCTCTTCATCCTTTCATAACTCTGGCTTCTCGTCATCCTTTCATAACTCGGGCTTCTCTTCATCCTTTCATAACTCTGGCTTCTCTTCATCCTTTCATAACTCTGGCTTCTCTTCATCCTTTCATAACTCTGGCTTCTCTTCATCCTTTCATAACTCTGGCTTCTCTTCATCCTTTCATAACTCTGGCTTCTCTTTATCCTTTCATAACTCTGGCTTCTCTTCATCCTTTCATAACTCTGGCTTCTCTTCATCCATTCATAACTCTGGCTTCTCTTCATCCTTTCATAACTCTGGCTTCTCTTCATCCTTTCATAACTCTGGCTTCTCTTCATCCTTTCATAACTCTGGCTTCTCTTCATCCTTTCAGAACTCTGGCTTCTCGTCATCCTTTCAGAACTCTGGCTTCTCGTCATCCTTTCAGAACTCTGGCTTCTCTTCATCCTTTCAGAACTCTGGCTTCTCTTCATCATTTCATAACTCTGGCTTCTCTTCATCCTTTCAGGACTCTGGCTTCTCTTCATCCATTCATAACTCTGGCTTCTCTTCATCCTTTCATGACTCTGGCTTCTCTTCATCCTTTCATAACTCTGGCTTCTCTTCATCCTTTCATAACTCTGGCTTCTCTTCATCCTTTCATAACTCTGGCTTCTCTTCATCCTTTCATAACTCTGGCTTCTCTTCATCCATTCATAACTCTGGCTTCTCTTCATCCATTCAGAACTCTGGCTTCTCTTCATCCTTTCAGAACTCTGGCTTCTCTTCATCCTTTCAGAACTCTGGCTTCTCTTCATCCTTTCAGAACTCTGGCTTCTCGTCATCCATTCATAACTCTGGCTTCTCTTCATCCTTTCATAACTCTGGCTTCTCTTCATCCTTTCATAACTCTGGCTTCTCTTCATCCATTCATAACTCTGGCTTCTCTTCATCCTTTCATAACTCTGGCTTCTCTTCATCCTTTCATAACTCTGGCTTCTCTTCATCCTTTCATAACTCTGGCTTCTCTTCATCCTTTCATAACTCTGGCTTCTCTTCATCCTTTCATAACTCTGGCTTCTCTTCATCCTTTCATAACTCTGGCTTCTCTTCATCCATTCATAACTCTGGCTTCTCGTCATCCTTTCATAACTCTGGCTTCTCTTCATCCTTTCATAACTCTGGCTTCTCTTCATCCTTTCATAACTCTGGCTTCTCTTCATCCTTTCATAACTCTGGCTTCTCTTCATCCTTTCATAACTCTGGCTTCTCTTCATCCATTCATAACTCTGGCTTCTCTTCATCCTTTCATAACTCTGGCTTCTCTTCATCCTTTCATAACTCTGGCTTCTCTTCATCCTTTCATAACTCTGGCTTCTCTTCATCCATTCAGAACTCTGGCTTCTCTTCATCCATTCAGAACTCTGGCTTCTCTTCATCCTTTCAGAACTCTGGCTTCTCGTCATCCTTTCAGAACTCTGGCTTCTCGTCATCCATTCAGAACTCTGGCTTCTCTTCATCCTTTCATAACTCTGGCTTCTCTTCATCCATTCATAACTCTGGCTTCTCTTCATCCTTTCATAACTCTGGCTTCTCTTCATCCTTTCATAACTCTGGCTTCTCTTCATCCTTTCATAACTCTGGCTTCTCTTCATCCTTTCATAACTCTGGCTTCTCTTCATCCTTTCATAACTCTGGCTTCTCTTCATCCATTCATAACTCTGGCTTCTCGTCATCCTTTCATAACTCTGGCTTCTCTTCATCCTTTCATAACTCTGGCTTCTCTTCATCCTTTCATAACTCTGGCTTCTCTTCATCCTTTCATAACTCTGGCTTCTCTTCATCCTTTCATAACTCTGGCTTCTCTTCATCCATTCATAACTCTGGCTTCTCTTCATCCTTTCATAACTCTGGCTTCTCTTCATCCTTTCATAACTCTGGCTTCTCTTCATCCATTCAGAACTCTGGCTTCTCTTCATCCATTCAGAACTCTGGCTTCTCTTCATCCTTTCAGAACTCTGGCTTCTCGTCATCCTTTCAGAACTCTGGCTTCTCGTCATCCATTCAGAACTCTGGCTTCTCTTCATCCTTTCAGAACTCTGGCTTCTCGTCATCCTTTCATAACTCTGGCTTCTCTTCATCCTTTCATAACTCTGGCTTCTCTTCATCCTTTCATAACTCTGGCTTCTCTTCATCCTTTCATAACTCTGGCTTCTCTTCATCCTTTCATAACTCTGGCTTCTCTTCATCCATTCATAACTCTGGCTTCTCTTCATCCATTCATAACTCTGGCTTCTCTTCATCCTTTCATAACTCTGGCTTCTCTTCATCCGTTCATAACTCTGGCTTCTCTTCATCCGTTCATAACTCTGGCTTCTCTTCATCCTTTCAGAACTCTGGCTTCTCTTCATCCTTTCAGAACTCTGGCTTCTCTTCATCCTTTCAGAACTCTGGCTTCTCTTCATCCTTTCAGAACTCTGGCTTCTCGTCATCCATTCATAACTCTGGCTTCTCTTCATCCTTTCATAACTCTGGCTTCTCTTCATCCTTTCATAACTCTGGCTTCTCTTCATCCATTCATAACTCTGGCTTCTCTTCATCCTTTCATAACTCTGGCTTCTCTTCATCCTTTCATAACTCTGGCTTCTCTTCATCCTTTCATAACTCTGGCTTCTCTTCATCCTTTCATAACTCTGGCTTCTCTTCATCCTTTCATAACTCTGGCTTCTCTTCATCCATTCATAACTCTGGCTTCTCTTCATCCTTTCATAACTCTGGCTTCTCTTCATCCTTTCATAACTCTGGCTTCTCTTCATCCTTTCATAACTCTGGCTTCTCTTCATCCTTTCATAACTCTGGCTTCTCTTCATCCATTCATAACTCTGGCTTCTCTTCATCCTTTCATAACTCTGGCTTCTCTTCATCCTTTCATAACTCTGGCTTCTCTTCATCCTTTCATAACTCTGGCTTCTCTTCATCCATTCAGAACTCTGGCTTCTCTTCATCCATTCAGAACTCTGGCTTCTCTTCATCCTTTCAGAACTCTGGCTTCTCGTCATCCTTTCAGAACTCTGGCTTCTCGTCATCCTTTCAGAACTCTGGCTTCTCTTCATCCTTTCATAACTCTGGCTTCTCTTCATCCTTTCAGAACTCTGGCTTCTCGTCATCCTTTCAGAACTCTGGCTTCTCTTCATCCTTTCAGAACTCTGGCTTCTCTTCATCCATTCATAACTCTGGCTTCTCTTCATCCTTTCATAACTCTGGCTTCTCTTCATCCTTTCATAACTCTGGCTTCTCTTCATCCTTTCATAACTCTGGCTTCTCTTCATCCTTTCATAACTCTGGCTTCTCTTCATCCTTTCATAACTCTGGCTTCTCTTCATCCATTCAGAACTCTGGCTTCTCTTCATCCATTCAGAACTCTGGCTTCTCTTCATCCTTTCAGAACTCTGGCTTCTCGTCATCCTTTCAGAACTCTGGCTTCTCGTCATCCATTCAGAACTCTGGCTTCTCTTCATCCTTTCAGAACTCTGGCTTCTCGTCATCCTTTCATAACTCTGGCTTCTCTTCATCCTTTCATAACTCTGGCTTCTCTTCATCCTTTCATAACTCTGGCTTCTCTTCATCCTTTCATAACTCTGGCTTCTCTTCATCCTTTCATAACTCTGGCTTCTCTTCATCCATTCATAACTCTGGCTTCTCTTCATCCATTCATAACTCTGGCTTCTCTTCATCCTTTCATAACTCTGGCTTCTCTTCATCCGTTCATAACTCTGGCTTCTCTTCATCCGTTCATAACTCTGGCTTCTCTTCATCCTTTCAGAACTCTGGCTTCTCTTCATCCTTTCAGAACTCTGGCTTCTCTTCATCCTTTCAGAACTCTGGCTTCTCGTCATCCATTCATAACTCTGGCTTCTCTTCATCCTTTCATAACTCTGGCTTCTCTTCATCCTTTCATAACTCTGGCTTCTCTTCATCCATTCATAACTCTGGCTTCTCTTCATCCTTTCATAACTCTGGCTTCTCTTCATCCTTTCATAACTCTGGCTTCTCTTCATCCTTTCATAACTCTGGCTTCTCTTCATCCTTTCATAACTCTGGCTTCTCTTCATCCTTTCATAACTCTGGCTTCTCTTCATCCATTCATAACTCTGGCTTCTCTTCATCCTTTCATAACTCTGGCTTCTCTTCATCCTTTCATAACTCTGGCTTCTCTTCATCCTTTCATAACTCTGGCTTCTCTTCATCCTTTCATAACTCTGGCTTCTCTTCATCCATTCATAACTCTGGCTTCTCTTCATCCTTTCATAACTCTGGCTTCTCTTCATCCTTTCATAACTCTGGCTTCTCTTCATCCTTTCATAACTCTGGCTTCTCTTCATCCATTCAGAACTCTGGCTTCTCTTCATCCATTCAGAACTCTGGCTTCTCTTCATCCTTTCAGAACTCTGGCTTCTCGTCATCCTTTCAGAACTCTGGCTTCTCGTCATCCTTTCAGAACTCTGGCTTCTCTTCATCCTTTCATAACTCTGGCTTCTCTTCATCCTTTCAGAACTCTGGCTTCTCGTCATCCTTTCAGAACTCTGGCTTCTCTTCATCCTTTCAGAACTCTGGCTTCTCTTCATCCATTCATAACTCTGGCTTCTCTTTATCCTTTCATAACTCTGGCTTCTCTTCATCCTTTCATAACTCTGGCTTCTCTTCATCCTTTCATAACTCTGGCTTCTCTTCATCCTTTCATAACTCTGGCTTCTCTTCATCCATTCAGAACTCTGGCTTCTCTTCATCCATTCAGAACTCTGGCTTCTCTTCATCCTTTCAGAACTCTGGCTTCTCGTCATCCTTTCAGAACTCTGGCTTCTCGTCATCCTTTCAGAACTCTGGCTTCTCTTCATCCTTTCATAACTCTGGCTTCTCTTCATCCTTTCAGAACTCTGGCTTCTCGTCATCCTTTCAGAACTCTGTCTTCTCTTCATCCTTTCAGAACTCTGGCTTCTCTTCATCCTTTCAGAACTCTGGCTTCTCTTCATCCATTCATAACTCTGGCTTCTCTTCATCCTTTCATAACTCTGGCTTCTCTTCATCCTTTCATAACTCTGGCTTCTCTTCATCCTTTCATAACTCTGGCTTCTCTTCATCCTTTCATAACTCTGGCTTCTCTTCATCATTTCATAACTCTGGCTTCTCTTCATCCTTTCATAACTCTGGCTTCTCTTCATCCATTCATAACTCTGGCTTCTCTTCATCCTTTCATAACTCTGGCTTCTCTTCATCCTTTCATAACTCTGGCTTCTCTTCATCCTTTCATAACTCTGGCTTCTCTTCATCATTTCATAACTCTGGCTTCTCTTCATCCTTTCATAACTCTGGCTTCTCTTCATCCATTCATAACTCTGGCTTCTCTTCATCCTTTCATAACTCTGGCTTCTCTTCATCCTTTCATAACTCTGGCTTCTCTTCATCCATTCATAACTCTGACTTCTCGTCATCCATTCATAACTCTGGCTTCTCTTCATCCTTTCATAACTCTGGCTTCTCTTCATCCTTTCATAACTCTGGCTTCTCTTCATCCATTCATAACTCTGGCTTCTCTTCATCCTTTCATAACTCTGGCTTCTCTTCATCCTTTCATAACTCTGGCTTCTCTTCATCCTTTCATAACTCTGGCTTCTCTTCATCATTTCATAACTCTGGCTTCTCTTCATCCTTTCATAACTCTGGCTTCTCTTCATCCATTCATAACTCTGGCTTCTCTTCATCCTTTCATAACTCTGGCTTCTCTTCATCCTTTCATAACTCTGGCTTCTCTTCATCCATTCATAACTCTGGCTTCTCGTCATCCATTCATAACTCTGGCTTCTCTTCATCCTTTCATAACTCTGGCTTCTCTTCATCCTTTCATAACTCTGGCTTCTCTTCATCCATTCATAACTCTGGCTTCTCTTCATCCTTTCATAACTCTGGCTTCTCTTCATCCTTTCATAACTCTGGCTTCTCTTCATCCTTTCATAACTCTGGCTTCTCTTCATCCTTTCATAACTCTGGCTTCTCTTCATCCTTTCATAACTCTGGCTTCTCTTCATCCATTCATAACTCTGGCTTCTCTTCATCCTTTCATAACTCTGGCTTCTCTTCATCCTTTCATAACTCTGGCTTCTCTTCATCCTTTCATAACTCTGGCTTCTCTTCATCCTTTCATAACTCTGGCTTCTCTTCATCCATTCATAACTCTGGCTTCTCTTCATCCTTTCATAACTCTGGCTTCTCTTCATCCTTTCATAACTCTGGCTTCTCTTCATCCTTTCATAACTCTGGCTTCTCTTCATCCATTCAGAACTCTGGCTTCTCTTCATCCATTCAGAACTCTGGCTTCTCTTCATCCTTTCAGAACTCTGGCTTCTCGTCATCCTTTCAGAACTCTGGCTTCTCGTCATCCTTTCAGAACTCTGGCTTCTCTTCATCCTTTCAGAACTCTGGCTTCTCTTCATCCTTTCAGAACTCTGGCTTCTCGTCATCCTTTCAGAACTCTGTCTTCTCTTCATCCTTTCAGAACTCTGGCTTCTCTTCATCCTTTCAGAACTCTGGCTTCTCTTCATCCATTCATAACTCTGGCTTCTCTTCATCCTTTCATAACTCTGGCTTCTCTTCATCCTTTCATAACTCTGGCTTCTCTTCATCCTTTCATAACTCTGGCTTCTCTTCATCATTTCATAACTCTGGCTTCTCTTCATCCTTTCATAACTCTGGCTTCTCTTCATCCATTCATAACTCTGGCTTCTCTTCATCCTTTCATAACTCTGGCTTCTCTTCATCCTTTCATAACTCTGGCTTCTCTTCATCCATTCATAACTCTGGCTTCTCTTCATCCATTCAGAACTCTGGCTTCTCTTCATCCTTTCAGAACTCTGGCTTCTCGTCATCCTTTCAGAACTCTGGCTTCTCTTCATCCTTTCAGAACTCTGGCTTCTCTTCATCCATTCATAACTCTGGCTTCTCTTCATCCTTTCATAACTCTGGCTTCTCTTCATCCTTTCATAACTCTGGCTTCTCTTCATCCTTTCATAACTCTGGCTTCTCTTCATCCATTCAGAACTCTGGCTTCTCGTCATCCTTTCAGAACTCTGGCTTCTCTTCATCCTTTCAGAACTCTGGCTTCTCTTCATCCATTCATAACTCTGGCTTCTCTTCATCCTTTCATAACTCTGGCTTCTCTTCATCCTTTCAGAACTCTGGCTTCTCTTCATCCTTTCATAACTCTGGCTTCTCTTCATCCATTCAGAACTCTGGCTTCTCTTCATCCTTTCAGAACTCTGGCTTCTCTTCATCCTTTCAGAACTCTGGCTTCTCTTCATCCTTTCAGAACTCTGGCTTCTCTTCATCCTTTCAGAACTCTGGCTTCTCTTCATCCTTTCATAACTCTGGCTTCTCGTCATCCTTTCAGAACTCTGGCTTCTCTTCATCCTTTCAGAACTCTGGCTTCTCTTCATCCATTCATAACTCTGGCTTCTCTTCATCCTTTCATAACTCTGGCTTCTCTTCATCCTTTCATAACTCTGGCTTCTCTTCATCCTTTCATAACTCTGGCTTCTCTTCATCCTTTCATAACTCTGGCTTCTCTTCATCCTTTCAGAACTCTGGCTTCTCGTCATCCTTTCAGAACTCTGGCTTCTCTTCATCCTTTCATAACTCTGGCTTCTCTTCATCCTTTCAGAACTCTGGCTTCTCTTCATCCTTTCAGAACTCTGGCTTCTCTTCATCCTTTCATAACTCTGGCTTCTCGTCATCCTTTCAGAACTCTGGCTTCTCTTCATCCTTTCAGAACTCTGGCTTCTCTTCATCCATTCATAACTCTGGCTTCTCTTCATCCTTTCATAACTCTGGCTTCTCTTCATCCTTTCATAACTCTGGCTTCTCTTCATCCATTCATAACTCTGGCTTCTCTTCATCCTTTCATAACTCTGGCTTCTCTTCATCCTTTCATAACTCTGGCTTCTCTTCATCCTTTCATAACTCTGGCTTCTCGTCATCCTTTCAGAACTCTGGCTTCTCTTCATCCTTTCATAACTCTGGCTTCTCTTCATCCATTCATAACTCTGGCTTCTCTTCATCCTTTCATAACTCTGGCTTCTCTTCATCCTTTCATAACTCTGGCTTCTCTTCATCCTTTCATAACTCTGGCTTCTCTTCATCCATTCATAACTCTGGCTTCTCTTCATCCATTCATAACTCTGGCTTCTCTTCATCCTTTCATAACTCTGGCTTCTCTTCATCCGTTCATAACTCTGGCTTCTCTTCATCCGTTCATAACTCTGGCTTCTCTTCATCCTTTCAGAACTCTGGCTTCTCTTCATCCTTTCAGAACTCTGGCTTCTCGTCATCCATTCATAACTCTGGCTTCTCTTCATCCTTTCATAACTCTGGCTTCTCTTCATCCTTTCATAACTCTGGCTTCTCTTCATCCATTCATAACTCTGGCTTCTCTTCATCCTTTCATAACTCTGGCTTCTCTTCATCCTTTCATAACTCTGGCTTCTCTTCATCCTTTCATAACTCTGGCTTCTCTTCATCCTTTCATAACTCTGGCTTCTCTTCATCCTTTCATAACTCTGGCTTCTCTTCATCCTTTCATAACTCTGGCTTCTCTTCATCCATTCATAACTCTGGCTTCTCGTCATCCTTTCATAACTCTGGCTTCTCTTCATCCTTTCATAACTCTGGCTTCTCTTCATCCTTTCATAACTCTGGCTTCTCTTCATCCTTTCATAACTCTGGCTTCTCTTCATCCTTTCATAACTCTGGCTTCTCTTCATCCATTCATAACTCTGGCTTCTCTTCATCCTTTCATAACTCTGGCTTCTCTTCATCCTTTCATAACTCTGGCTTCTCTTCATCCTTTCATAACTCTGGCTTCTCTTCATCCATTCAGAACTCTGGCTTCTCTTCATCCATTCAGAACTCTGGCTTCTCTTCATCCTTTCAGAACTCTGGCTTCTCGTCATCCTTTCAGAACTCTGGCTTCTCGTCATCCATTCAGAACTCTGGCTTCTCTTCATCCTTTCATAACTCTGGCTTCTCTTCATCCATTCATAACTCTGGCTTCTCTTCATCCTTTCATAACTCTGGCTTCTCTTCATCCTTTCATAACTCTGGCTTCTCTTCATCCTTTCATAACTCTGGCTTCTCTTCATCCTTTCATAACTCTGGCTTCTCTTCATCCTTTCATAACTCTGGCTTCTCTTCATCCATTCATAACTCTGGCTTCTCGTCATCCTTTCATAACTCTGGCTTCTCTTCATCCTTTCATAACTCTGGCTTCTCTTCATCCTTTCATAACTCTGGCTTCTCTTCATCCTTTCATAACTCTGGCTTCTCTTCATCCTTTCATAACTCTGGCTTCTCTTCATCCATTCATAACTCTGGCTTCTCTTCATCCTTTCATAACTCTGGCTTCTCTTCATCCTTTCATAACTCTGGCTTCTCTTCATCCATTCAGAACTCTGGCTTCTCTTCATCCATTCAGAACTCTGGCTTCTCTTCATCCTTTCAGAACTCTGGCTTCTCGTCATCCTTTCAGAACTCTGGCTTCTCGTCATCCATTCAGAACTCTGGCTTCTCTTCATCCTTTCAGAACTCTGGCTTCTCGTCATCCTTTCATAACTCTGGCTTCTCTTCATCCTTTCATAACTCTGGCTTCTCTTCATCCTTTCATAACTCTGGCTTCTCTTCATCCTTTCATAACTCTGGCTTCTCTTCATCCTTTCATAACTCTGGCTTCTCTTCATCCATTCATAACTCTGGCTTCTCTTCATCCATTCATAACTCTGGCTTCTCTTCATCCTTTCATAACTCTGGCTTCTCTTCATCCGTTCATAACTCTGGCTTCTCTTCATCCGTTCATAACTCTGGCTTCTCTTCATCCTTTCAGAACTCTGGCTTCTCTTCATCCTTTCAGAACTCTGGCTTCTCTTCATCCTTTCAGAACTCTGGCTTCTCGTCATCCATTCATAACTCTGGCTTCTCTTCATCCTTTCATAACTCTGGCTTCTCTTCATCCTTTCATAACTCTGGCTTCTCTTCATCCATTCATAACTCTGGCTTCTCTTCATCCTTTCATAACTCTGGCTTCTCTTCATCCTTTCATAACTCTGGCTTCTCTTCATCCTTTCATAACTCTGGCTTCTCTTCATCCTTTCATAACTCTGGCTTCTCTTCATCCTTTCATAACTCTGGCTTCTCTTCATCCATTCATAACTCTGGCTTCTCTTCATCCTTTCATAACTCTGGCTTCTCTTCATCCTTTCATAACTCTGGCTTCTCTTCATCCTTTCATAACTCTGGCTTCTCTTCATCCTTTCATAACTCTGGCTTCTCTTCATCCATTCATAACTCTGGCTTCTCTTCATCCTTTCATAACTCTGGCTTCTCTTCATCCTTTCATAACTCTGGCTTCTCTTCATCCATTCAGAACTCTGGCTTCTCTTCATCCATTCAGAACTCTGGCTTCTCTTCATCCTTTCAGAACTCTGGCTTCTCGTCATCCTTTCAGAACTCTGGCTTCTCGTCATCCTTTCAGAACTCTGGCTTCTCTTCATCCTTTCATAACTCTGGCTTCTCTTCATCCTTTCAGAACTCTGGCTTCTCGTCATCCTTTCAGAACTCTGGCTTCTCTTCATCCTTTCAGAACTCTGGCTTCTCTTCATCCATTCATAACTCTGGCTTCTCTTCATCCTTTCATAACTCTGGCTTCTCTTCATCCTTTCATAACTCTGGCTTCTCTTCATCCTTTCATAACTCTGGCTTCTCTTCATCCTTTCATAACTCTGGCTTCTCTTCATCCATTCAGAACTCTGGCTTCTCTTCATCCATTCAGAACTCTGGCTTCTCTTCATCCTTTCAGAACTCTGGCTTCTCGTCATCCTTTCAGAACTCTGGCTTCTCGTCATCCTTTCAGAACTCTGGCTTCTCTTCATCCTTTCATAACTCTGGCTTCTCTTCATCCTTTCAGAACTCTGGCTTCTCGTCATCCTTTCAGAACTCTGTCTTCTCTTCATCCTTTCAGAACTCTGGCTTCTCTTCATCCTTTCAGAACTCTGGCTTCTCTTCATCCATTCATAACTCTGGCTTCTCTTCATCCTTTCATAACTCTGGCTTCTCTTCATCCTTTCATAACTCTGGCTTCTCTTCATCCTTTCATAACTCTGGCTTCTCTTCATCCTTTCATAACTCTGGCTTCTCTTCATCATTTCATAACTCTGGCTTCTCTTCATCCTTTCATAACTCTGGCTTCTCTTCATCCATTCATAACTCTGGCTTCTCTTCATCCTTTCATAACTCTGGCTTCTCTTCATCCTTTCATAACTCTGGCTTCTCTTCATCCTTTCATAACTCTGGCTTCTCTTCATCATTTCATAACTCTGGCTTCTCTTCATCCTTTCATAACTCTGGCTTCTCTTCATCCATTCATAACTCTGGCTTCTCTTCATCCTTTCATAACTCTGGCTTCTCTTCATCCTTTCATAACTCTGGCTTCTCTTCATCCATTCATAACTCTGACTTCTCGTCATCCATTCATAACTCTGGCTTCTCTTCATCCTTTCATAACTCTGGCTTCTCTTCATCCTTTCATAACTCTGGCTTCTCTTCATCCATTCATAACTCTGGCTTCTCTTCATCGTTTCATAACTCTGGCTTCTCTTCATCCTTTCATAACTCTGGCTTCTCTTCATCCTTTCATAACTCTGGCTTCTCTTCATCATTTCATAACTCTGGCTTCTCTTCATCCTTTCATAACTCTGGCTTCTCTTCATCCATTCATAACTCTGGCTTCTCTTCATCCTTTCATAACTCTGGCTTCTCTTCATCCTTTCATAACTCTGGCTTCTCTTCATCCATTCATAACTCTGGCTTCTCGTCATCCATTCATAACTCTGGCTTCTCTTCATCCTTTCATAACTCTGGCTTCTCTTCATCCTTTCATAACTCTGGCTTCTCTTCATCCATTCATAACTCTGGCTTCTCTTCATCCTTTCATAACTCTGGCTTCTCTTCATCCTTTCATAACTCTGGCTTCTCTTCATCCTTTCATAACTCTGGCTTCTCTTCATCCTTTCATAACTCTGGCTTCTCTTCATCCTTTCATAACTCTGGCTTCTCTTCATCCATTCATAACTCTGGCTTCTCTTCATCCTTTCATAACTCTGGCTTCTCTTCATCCTTTCATAACTCTGGCTTCTCTTCATCCTTTCATAACTCTGGCTTCTCTTCATCCTTTCATAACTCTGGCTTCTCTTCATCCATTCATAACTCTGGCTTCTCTTCATCCTTTCATAACTCTGGCTTCTCTTCATCCTTTCATAACTCTGGCTTCTCTTCATCCTTTCATAACTCTGGCTTCTCTTCATCCATTCAGAACTCTGGCTTCTCTTCATCCATTCAGAACTCTGGCTTCTCTTCATCCTTTCAGAACTCTGGCTTCTCGTCATCCTTTCAGAACTCTGGCTTCTCGTCATCCTTTCAGAACTCTGGCTTCTCTTCATCCTTTCAGAACTCTGGCTTCTCTTCATCCTTTCAGAACTCTGGCTTCTCGTCATCCTTTCAGAACTCTGTCTTCTCTTCATCCTTTCAGAACTCTGGCTTCTCTTCATCCTTTCAGAACTCTGGCTTCTCTTCATCCATTCATAACTCTGGCTTCTCTTCATCCTTTCATAACTCTGGCTTCTCTTCATCCTTTCATAACTCTGGCTTCTCTTCATCCTTTCATAACTCTGGCTTCTCTTCATCATTTCATAACTCTGGCTTCTCTTCATCCTTTCATAACTCTGGCTTCTCTTCATCCATTCATAACTCTGGCTTCTCTTCATCCTTTCATAACTCTGGCTTCTCTTCATCCTTTCATAACTCTGGCTTCTCTTCATCCATTCATAACTCTGGCTTCTCTTCATCCATTCAGAACTCTGGCTTCTCTTCATCCTTTCAGAACTCTGGCTTCTCGTCATCCTTTCAGAACTCTGGCTTCTCTTCATCCTTTCAGAACTCTGGCTTCTCTTCATCCATTCATAACTCTGGCTTCTCTTCATCCTTTCATAACTCTGGCTTCTCTTCATCCTTTCATAACTCTGGCTTCTCTTCATCCTTTCATAACTCTGGCTTCTCTTCATCCATTCAGAACTCTGGCTTCTCGTCATCCTTTCAGAACTCTGGCTTCTCTTCATCCTTTCAGAACTCTGGCTTCTCTTCATCCATTCATAACTCTGGCTTCTCTTCATCCTTTCATAACTCTGGCTTCTCTTCATCCTTTCAGAACTCTGGCTTCTCTTCATCCTTTCATAACTCTGGCTTCTCTTGATCCATTCAGAACTCTGGCTTCTCTTCATCCTTTCAGAACTCTGGCTTCTCTTCATCCTTTCATAACTCTGGCTTCTCTTCATCCTTTCAGAACTCTGGCTTCTCTTCATCCTTTCAGAACTCTGGCTTCTCTTCATCCTTTCATAACTCTGGCTTCTCGTCATCCTTTCAGAACTCTGGCTTCTCTTCATCCTTTCAGAACTCTGGCTTCTCTTCATCCATTCATAACTCTGGCTTCTCTTCATCCTTTCATAACTCTGGCTTCTCTTCATCCTTTCATAACTCTGGCTTCTCTTCATCCTTTCATAACTCTGGCTTCTCTTCATCCTTTCATAACTCTGGCTTCTCTTCATCCTTTCAGAACTCTGGCTTCTCGTCATCCTTTCAGAACTCTGGCTTCTCTTCATCCTTTCATAACTCTGGCTTCTCTTCATCCTTTCAGAACTCTGGCTTCTCTTCATCCTTTCAGAACTCTGGCTTCTCTTCATCCTTTCATAACTCTGGCTTCTCGTCATCCTTTCAGAACTCTGGCTTCTCTTCATCCTTTCAGAACTCTGGCTTCTCTTCATCCATTCATAACTCTGGCTTCTCTTCATCCTTTCATAACTCTGGCTTCTCTTCATCCTTTCATAACTCTGGCTTCTCTTCATCCATTCATAACTCTGGCTTCTCTTCATCCTTTCATAACTCTGGCTTCTCTTCATCCTTTCATAACTCTGGCTTCTCGTCATCCTTTCAGAACTCTGGCTTCTCTTCATCCTTTCATAACTCTGGCTTCTCTTCATCCATTCATAACTCTGGCTTCTCTTCATCCTTTCATAACTCTGGCTTCTCTTCATCCTTTCATAACTCTGGCTTCTCTTCATCCATACTAAAAAGACTGTAATTCTGTAACTACAAGGTCTATTTGAATAATTGTAATGTTATAATACAGGTACCACTTGTGAGAGTTGTTCAGAGGTGTAAATATTGTGTATATGTTGCTGGTTAATAGTGAATGAAGATGCCACACAGCTCAAATTCAAAAGTTTTAGGT
>JAFEUB010000273.1:182500-195000 GCA_024529925.1 Ophthalmolycus amberensis | reverse complement strand
TTCAGCAGAGAACACCATCTAGACCGGCGGTGTTGTCGTGGAAGTGTAACAAACTCCCTCCAGTTCCTCCTCAAGTAAACACTGTTATCTCTGTTAGCACTGTTAGCTCTGTCAGCATTGTTAGCACTGTTAGCTCTGTCAGCACTGTTAGCTCTGTCAGCATTGTTAGCACTGTTAGGTCTGTTAGCTCTGTTAGCACTGTTATCTCTGTCAGTACTGTTAGCTATGTTAGCTCTGTCAGCATTGTTAGCTCTGTTAGCACTGTTATCTCTGTCAGTACTGTTAGCTATGTTAGCTCTGTCAGCATTGTTAGCTCTGTTAGCACTGTTATCTCTGTCAGTACTGTTAGCTATGTTAGCTCTGTCAGCATTGTTAGCTCTGTTAGCTATGTTAGCTCTGTCAGCACTGTTAGCTCTGTCAGCATTGTTAGCACTGTTAGGTCTGTTAGCTCTGTTAGCACTGTTATCTCTGTCAGTACTGTTAGCTATGTTAGCTCTGTCAGCATTGTTATCTCTGTCAGTACTGTCAGTACTGTTAGCTATGTTAGCTCTGTCAGCATTGTTAGCTCTGTTAGCTATGTTAGCTCTGTCAGCATTGTTAGCACTGTTAGGTCTGTTAGCACTGTTATCTCTGTCAGTACTGTTAGCTATGTTAGCTCTGTCAGCATTGTTAGCTCTGTTAGCACTGTTACGACCTTGATGAGAGAGTGCAGTCGCTTTGCTGCTTGCTCTTGCCTCTGCTTGCCTCTGCTTGCATTTTCTTGCATTTTCTTTCTTCAATTTGCCAGATATATCACATATATCTTGCCAGATATATCACATATATCACTCTTCAACGTTTGAGTGAAGACAAATCCAGAAAGTCGTCGAGCGATTTGGATTGTTAGCTAATGCTAACTAGCACCTAAGTTAAAGCTAAGTAGCAGCAAGATGCCTCCCTTCTCCATGGACGACTACTACAAACTCCTACAGAAGATTGCAGTCTTGGAAACAAAAATCCACCGACTAGAAGTAAACGTGGCGGTAAATGGACTGTGTGGGAATGATACCACTTTACCATGGACTCAAAACACTGGCCAAACGCAAGCTAAGACACAGCTAACTAGCACAACCAGGCCTACCAAGAAACAGGAGGAGAGAGCAGATAATGAATCTTCAAATGGTAGTCCTCCCTGGAACTCTCTCGGTGCAAAGCCGAAGAGAAAATATGTGGGAGGACGACTAACAGGCAGAGTCCAGCGCCCTGAGATTTGTGATGTGACTGGCTGGCCTGCACTAGCACACGGGCAGAACTCCTCCTCAACCCCTGCACCCAGATGGACAAAGCCAAGGACAGCTGAGAAAAGTAAAACCTGCAAAACACCTCCACAACAACCAAGCCTACAACTTCAAAACAGATTTGCTCCATTGTCGCAGGATCCTAAATCTCCATCTGATGACCTGGATAAGCAGCTATCTCCTCAAAGCAGGGTAAGAACTGAGAGTCAATGTGAGAGTAAAAGGCAGCAGGCAAAGCCAATGACTGGGCCTGAGACTCTGATTGTTGGTGACTATGCTGAAAAAGATGTCAGAAAACTGTGCAGCAAGAACACCAAAATACTCTGCTTTCCGAAAGATATGGTCTCTGACATGAGAGACAAAATCCTGGACATCGTGGCTGACTATCCCACAGCGAAAAACATCATCGTGCATACAGGAAGCTGTGATATTGTGAAACAACAGTCTGAAGTTCTGAAGCGAGACTTTATTGATCTGTTAAACACAGTCAGCTCTGTCAAGGCTGAGGTGTTCATCAGTGGCCCTCTTCCACCAGTCAGAGGAGGAGATGAAGGATTCAGCAGGCTGTTTGCACTGAACAAATGGCTGTCAACTGCATGTACTGACCATTCAGTACATTTTATCAACAATTTCTACCTTTTCTGGGAGCGCAGACATCTTTTTACAGCGCATGGAGTTTGCCTGAACAAGTCAGGGGTAAAACTGTTTACCTCTAACCTATTTTTCTCCCTGCGTCACCCGTCTGTCCCTACTGCCAAGGACAAGACACAAGAGGAGTCTAAACAAGAGATAACCGCACAGCATCGCCATGGAGACCTTACGGGAAGGATGCCCCCGCCTAACGACAGCCAAAAGGAGGAGTCTCCAACCTCATCATCAGAGACCGCCTCCGATCTCCCACTTTCCCCACCCTTCCTAGACGAGGAGTCTTTACCTCCCTCCCCAGCACCTACTTCAGGTCCATACTTTGGACTGGATCTCCCACTTTCCCCACCCTTCCTAGACGAGGAGTCTTTACCTCCCTCCCCAGCACCTACTTCCACCCCCCAAATTCCATCCAGGTCCCTTTCCTCTCTCACACTCTCCCCATCCTCCCCCCACCTGGAGTTCACTGACCACATGAAAGAGCTGGTCATTGCTGGAACCAAACACACTCCTCGCCCCACTCCTCGACGGTACTACAACCATCCTCTGTCTCCCCTAAATAATTGATATCTTCTGGGTCCAGGCTACAAGGCTAATGACACCAATGACTCTCCAGGAAAAGTCGGGGCCCTGTATGCAGCTAGCCGTCTCAATTCCTGTCCTGCAAGTTTATAGAAAAATAAAGGTGAGGCTGCGAAGAAACAATAGTAAACCTGCAAACTTATCAAACTTAGCATACATTCCTCGTCAGCCTGTCCAAATAAATTGGGCAAAGAAAGTTTTAACCACATTAAACTTAGCTTTATTAAATGTCAGGTCTCTGTCAGGAAAAACATTTTTAATCAATGATTTTATTATGAGGCACAAACTGGACATTTTGTTTTTAACTGACACTTGGTTAAATCAAGATAACAAGTGCAGCTGTTCTTATTGAATCAACACCTCACAACTTCAGTTTCATGAGTGAAACAAGAGCGCATAAGAAAGGAGGTGGAGTTGCTTTTTTATTTAATGATTCTCTTCAATGCAAGCAGATGTCCTTTGGTCATTTTAGTTCTTTTGAATATGTGGCTCTGAATTCCACTCAAGCTTTATTCCTAAACATTTACAGACCGCCTAAATACTGTGCAACCTTCTTTGATGAGTTTACTGAACTGCTGTCTGTAATCTGTATTGATTTTGACTGTGTTGTTATTGTTGGTGATTTTAATATCCATGTTGATAATCCCCAGGACAGAGAGTCTATAGAACTATGTGGTGTCCTTGATAACTATGATCTGACTCAGCATGTGACAGGACCCACCCACAACAGGGGGCACACTCTGGACCTAATCATCACCAAAGGTGTAAACATTTCCAAGGTTGCTGTGACTGATGTTGCACTCTCTGATCATTTCTGTGTTTTCTTTGAGAGTGCAATCTCCTTGCACACAAATGTCCAAACCAAGGTTGTGACAAAGCGTTACATCTCTGAAAACACCAGTGAACTATTTATTCAGAAGTTCTCCTCCACACCAGCCCTCTCTTGCCTCTCAGTCAATGAGCTTGTAGATGGCTTCAATTTTAAAGTTAAAAATATTATTGATGCCATTGCACCCACTAAAGTGAAGGTTGTCTCGGGTAAGCAAAGATCTCCTTGGAGAAATGCTACGCTGGTCAAAATAGAGAAACGAGAGTGTCGGAAAGCTGAGCGCAGGTGGCGAAAAACTAATCTCCAGGTTCACTGTGACATCTATAAAGAGAGACTTCGCAATTATAATTTGGAACTTAGAAATGCAAGGCAGTCATTCTTCTCTGACATCATAACCAAAAACAAGAACAATACACGCGCCTTATTTGCTACCATCGACAGGCTAACAAACCCTCCAGTGTCGGTAGCTGCTGAGCTCCAATCCACCTGGGCATGCAATCAATTTGCCTCCTTTTTTACTGACAAAATTCGGAAAATTAGACAAGCAGTCAGTGCCTCCACACCAACCACAGGATATGTGTTGTCCCGATCTCTGAATAACATCCATTCAAATATCATGACACAATTTCATTCACTCGACCGTAGAAGCCTAGAAGACATTATACAACATCTGAAGTCATCCTCCTGCTGCTTGGATATTCTACCAACACACTTTTTCAAAAATATTTCAAACTGCATGACCACTGATCTTTTACAAATTGTAAACACATCCCTTCTCTCAGGTGTCTTCCCACAAGCCCTAAAAACTGCAGTTATTAAACCACTCCTAAAGAAGGCTAGTTTAGACTCCGCAACGATGAAAAATTATAGGCCAATATCAAACCTCCCATTTTTAAGTAAAATAATTGAAAAAGCGGTTTTTCCAACAGCTGACCAACTTCTTGGCCGTAAATAACTGCTTTGATGTTTTCCAGTCAGGCTTTCGACAGCACCACAGTACTGAAACTGCTCTTGTTAAGGTTTTCAACGACATCCACTTAAACATAGACAATGGCAGAAGTTCAGTCTTAGTGTTACTGGATCTCAGTGCTGCATTCGACACGGTCGACCATGCCATACTCCTAGAAAGACTAAAAATCTGGGTGGGACTCTCTGGCACAGCACTTACCTGGTTTGAATCCTACTTGAAGGACCGAGAATACTTTGTGTCTGTAGCTGATTACACATCAGAGCTGACTAAAATGACATGTGGTGTTCCCCAAGGTTCAATACTGGGGCCTCTTCTGTTCAACATCTACATGCTTCCACTAGCTCAGATTATGGAAAACAACAAAGTGTGTTATCATAATTATGCAGACGACACACAAATCTACATAACTATGTCACCAGGGGACTATAATCCTATACAAGGGCTGGGTAACTGCATTGAACAAATCAACAACTGGATGTGCCAGAATGTTCTTCAAGTAAACAAAGATAAAACAGAAGTAATTGTTTTTGGTACCAAGGACGAACAATTGAAAATCACCGCTCAGCTTCAATCACTGATGTTAAAACCCACAAACCAAGCCAGAAATCTAGGTGTAGTTATGGATTCAGACCTCAACCTGAACAGCCATATCAAGATAATTACAAAATCAGCCTACTATCACCTGAAGAATATATCAAGGATTAGAGGACTTATGTCTCAACAGGATTTGGAAAAACTTGTCCACGCATTTATCTTCAGCAGACTGGACTACTGTAACGGTGTGTTTACAGGTCTCTGTAAAAAGTCCGTCAGAAAGCTGCAGCTGATTCAGGACGCTGCAGCTCGAGTCCTCACTAAGACCAGGAGGGTGGATCACATCACTCCAGTTCTGAGGTCTTTGCACTGGCTTCCTGTCCAACAAAGAATTGACTTTAAAATCCTGCTGTTGGTTTACAAAGCACTGAATGGTTTAGGGCCAAAATACATCTCTGATCTGCTGCTACCTTATGAACCATCCCGACCCCTCAGGTCGTCTGGGACCGGTCTACTTCCTGTTCCCAGAGTCAGAACTAAACATGGAGAAGCAGCGTTCAGTTTTTCTGCTCCACATATCTGGAACAAAGTCCCAGAAAGCTGCAGGTCTGCTGAGACCCTCAGCTCATTTAAATCAAGATTGAAGACTTTTCTGTTTGCTGCTGCCTTTAATTGAACCACATTCAATTAATATATTAATCAATTTCCTGCATTTCTGCATTTTACTACTGTATTTTATTTCTTACTGTTTTTTTTAAAAATGTTTTAATGCAATGAATGTTCTTAATTGTTTTTAAATCTCCTTTTCTTTTGCCTTATGTTTTGATGCTTTTAATGGTTTCATGTGAAGCACTTTGAATTACCTTGTTGTTGAAATGTGCTATACAAATAAACTTGCCTTGCCTGGCCTTGCCTTGTTATCTCTGTCAGTACTGTCAGTACTGTTAGCTATGTTAGCTCTGTCAGCATTGTTAGCTCTGTTAGCTATGTTAGCTCTGTCAGCATTGTTAGCACTGTTAGGTCTGTTAGCACTGTTAGCTGGCTCAGCTGGCTCCATGTTGAGAGCCGTTAGAGGCAACAGAAACACTCCCAATCTCATATTTAGCATCTTAAAGACTTCAGAGGTGAAGCATCGACCAGCAGCCACATGAGGAACTTTAAACTATTCAGACCTAAAAGCAGCTTTTTGATTGGTGTTCATGCATGTATAGAAGACATCCTGCAGGTTTATGGTGTTTCTGGGACAAAGTTTTGCTTCATGAAATGTTTTTTATGGCCCACAGAGCCCACATAGTCATAAAGAGAGAGTTTGTTAAAAAGAGTCTTGACATGCATCATTTCAACAGACTGAACTCTCTGCTGCTTTTCATTTTCTGGCCTCTTAAAAACGTCTTCTATGACTCAGATAAAGTTCAGTGAGTCACACTGTAAATGTGCCAGTCGAGTTCAGACCAAAAGACTTTATTAGAAAGATGATGAAGTCTTTGTTGAGTAAAACAGTCATCATAGCTTTTTAATAAATAATATACAGACACACTTTTGGTGTTGAACAAAAACTGGCGTTCAACAGGAATTCATGAGAAACACATGGAACTAAAGTTTGTCTCTCTTAGTTAGGTTTAGACCAGTGATTCTGAACTGGTGGGTCGCGATCCAAAAGTGGGTCGCAGACCCATTTTCAGTGGGTCGCGGGCCTTTGCCTGACAAATAAAAAAAAATTTAAAAAATGTGATTTTATTTTGAAGGGCATTTTTTATGCAGCGGAATTATTCCAGCATTTATGGCACTTTATCAGCGGTGCAGGAAAAACACCAACCAATGCGTTGTGAATCACATCACGTGATGCAGCTCAGCCAATCAAATATGAGTATTCTGACGAGTTTCCTGACTCAGTGAGATGTTCACACACCGTGACACACGGGGAGAGACGAGGATACAGAGAGCAGAGCAGGACTGTTGAAGTGTGAGATGTGAAAGTCAAATCATAGAATGATTTCCAACAGAGAGAAATGTCCAGAGAGACCAGAGTCATTAGACCGTAGCGCACTGGGTTAAGAGGTCGTCTGGGAACCGGAAAGTCAACGGTTCGATCCCCGACTGGGATGTGTCACGTGTCGAAGTGTACCTGAGCAATACACTGAACCCCCGGCTCCCCGGGCGCCGATCAATATAATGTGTCTTTGTCACTTCACCCTGAATGGACTGGATTTAAAGCTGCAGGGCAATTCAATGAAAATAATTTTTCTAAAATGAATTTTGTTACGTAATTTATTTTTTAATCCAGCTGTTATTTTACTTGAAATGAGAAGAACATGTATTCATGTATTTCTATGTATTATTTATAATCCATCCAGTGAAATTAGAAAAATGAGAATAATATTTGTTAAAATATAATTGGTGTACTTTCTTTATTTGTTTACTACACAGACGTTACTACTACTAGACCTCTTGAATATAGATATACCCAAATTATATATGTATATATATATATATATAATTTGGGTATATCTATATTCAAGAGGTCTAGTCACCCCTTAATGACAAGCCGCGACCCACGACCCAAATTATATATGTATATATATATATATAATTTGGGTCGTGGGTCGCGGCTTGTCATTAAGGGGTGATGGTGGGTCCCGCAGCCAGACCAGTTGAGAACCACTGCTTTAGACAATAAAACTACTTAGTTAGGTTTAGACAACGAATCTACTTAGTTAGGTTTAGAAAGCTAATCTACTTCGTTAGGTTCCGACAACAATCGATTTAATTTGACTTTTGATTAATGTTGTATTTGGACTATGGAGTCTTGATTCATAGAGATCCGAAGATGAACGTTTTTTATACCCGACAAATGTAATCTTTATCAAATCCCTCTTTCAAAGGCTGCATGTGCTCAGACGGGATGTGTTTTAGTCCATATGGTGAACTTTAAATATAAATATGTAAAAACGTATTTCACCAGCTGTTGGGAACAAACTGTTAAACATCTAAAAGAAGTTTCACTCGATGGCAGGAGGGAACTTTACAACAACTTGAGTTTCTCAGAATTCATCAAGTTCACCTGAATGCAGCATGAAGTCCCCGTCTGAGCGGCGTTTTCTCCTGGGGGGACACCACTGGTTACTGTAGTCTTCTTCAGCCTACAAATTGTAGTTTTTCTGTCGATGTGTTTATTGTTTTATTGACTTCAGGGAAGGAGGATTTTTAGTTCTGTAGTTTCTTCGTTGTCGTTGAGGTGAAGATGAAAAGCTCATTTTAATAGACAGAGGCAGCAGACTGAGGACAGAACGTCCCGACCTGCAGCAGAGACAGCAGATGTTAGAGGAGCAGGTTTGTGTTTGTCTGTTTTTGGAATATTTGATTTAGCTTTTTCAAGGACAAACACATGGCATGTAGCCATTAAGTGATGAATAATAGTACAAAGTCAACAAGACAACAAGCAAACAAATAAAACTTCAAATCAAATAAACAACAATGCGATTGAGAGACACAGAACAGCATCTCTTACCAAGGATCAGGTTTTCAATCACATCCCCAATAAAAGATTAAAAGATAACTATCAATCTGGTGCGATGGGAGATTTCCCATTTAATCCAAGAAGAGTCACCATATCTTGTAAAACATTATTCATTTCAGACAGCCACGTTCCAATAGAGAGAGCGAGAGCGAGAGCGGGAGGGAGGGAGGGAGAGAGGGAGGGAGAGAGAGAGAGACAGAGAGAGAGAGAGAGAGAGAGAGAGACAGAGAGAGAGAGAGAGAGGGAGAGAGAGAGAGAGAGAGACAGAGAGAGAGAGAGAGAGGGAGAGACAGAGAGAGAGAGACAGAGAGAGAGAGAGAGGGAGAGACAGAGAGCGAGAGAGAGAGACAGAGAGAGAGAGAGAGAGCGAGAGACAGAGAGAGAGAGAGAGAGGGAGAGACAGAGAGCGAGAGAGAGAGACAGAGAGAGAGAGAGAGAGAGAGAGAGAGAGACAGAGAGAGACAGAGAGAGAGAGAGAGAGAGCGAGAGAGAGACGTCTGCTTTACATCTGACTTACATTTGATAATTTTTTGAGCAATAACCAGCCAGTTTTCTGTGAGCTTTATCTTGTGGCAATTTCTAAGGTTGGACTTGGTAAAGTTGCCCAATAAACAATGAAAAGTCAACACCATGAATACTGGATGGGGTGTCACATCCGTAGCTGATGGAGATAGTTCAATTAACTCAGTCTGTTTCTAGAGTTTAGAGTTCTGGATCTATTCCAAATCAGGCAATAATAAAGTCAACTCAAAGGCTTCATACACTCTAGAAATTGCTTTAAACATCGGTTGGTCGGCATGACACAATTGTTTAGGTCTGTGTTTTCAAAGCTCAGAGCTGCAGAGTGTTATTACCCAGATGCACTGATCCGTGATTGTCTCGTTGGATATCAAACCTACGTGTTGATGTTTTCCTCAGCCGGTTTATCGGGACGTTTAGGTCAGCTTGTCTTTTGGAAAGGTTTAGTTCAATCCTGCTAAAGCTGTCTTCTATCTTGGTACGCTCCACCTCCGCTTGTTGCAATGAGTTACTACTGCCAACCTGCTTATCGGCTCACCTACTGCCTCCCCATCAGGAACATTACGTTTTGGAATAGTAGCCGTGAGAAGTAGTATTTACACCTCCGTCCAAAACAACAACTGGCCTTTATGTAACGGCCATGTTGTCCCCGGCCTTTAATCCGTTTGGGAACTCTTGTTTTCACAGCAGATTATCCCAAACTGTTTCCTGAGAGGGAACACAAGGCTTTCTCTAAACTCCTGCCAGTCTGGAGTAAACACAAACAGTTTGTTTTCATCAGGAACGTCTCGGTGAGAAACTGCAGACTTTTCTTTTGAGTGCTCAGCTTTGTGAAGGTCAGGAGTGAGTTTGGGGAAACTAAAGACTGCAGTTTACAGAAGAGTCATGATTAATCCTCAGAACATCTTTAAAACATGTTGAAACCAGATTACAGCTGGTTCATTACTTCAGTCTGAAGAAGCTGCTGATATTCGTCCAATCGTTCAAACAGTTATGAAATCACTCCTGATTCCCTCACAGTTCCCAGCTATGTATTAAAGATCATTTATGACTGAACATTTTCTAAAGCTTCCACCTCAGGTTAGGAAACGTTTTCGGCGTTCCGACATGAATTCATTCTGCAGGTAAATCCCGGTTTCAAGTGAAGATAAACAGGTCTCTGACACTGTGGTGACACCTCAACCTGCATATACCACTGTAGCTTCATGTAAATCTGTCTGGCAGATCCTTTGAGCCATTTATATCAAACCTCATTCAATTAAAGTTTATGAAAAAAAACAATCAATCCTCTTCTCCATGAAATTAATTTGACTTTTATAAATCTCCTTTAAATCTTTATGTTTACATTCTGTGTGTCAACAAAGGACCAAAAAAAGGCCGCCCATTGTGGACAAAAGCCTGACCATGGGGCGTCAAAAGGCCGACAAAAGATCTACAAAAGACCGACCGCGGGCCGTCAAAAGACCGACTAAAGATCTACAAAAGACCAACTAAAGATCTACAAAAGACCGACTAAAGATCTACAAAACACCAACTAAAGATCTACAAAAGACCGACTAAGATCTACAAGACCGCGGGCCGTCAAAAGACCGACTAAAGATCTACAAAAGACCGACTAAAGATCTACAAAAGACCGACCTCGGGCCGACAAAAGACCGACTAAAGATCTACAAAAGACCGACTAAAGATCTGCAAAAGACCGACACTAAAGATCTACAAAAGACCGACTAAAGATCTACAAAGATTGAATTTTCTTCAATTAAACAAAGATAAAACAGAAGTAATTGTTTTTGGTACCAAGGACGAACAATTGAAAATCACCGCTCAGCTTCAGTCACTGATGTTAAAACCCACAAACCAAGCCAGAAATCTAGGTGTAGTTATGGATTCAGACCTCAACCTGAACAGCCATATCAAGACAATTACAAAATCAGCCTATTATCACCTGAAGAATATATCAAGGATTAGAGGACTTATGTCTCAACAGGATTTGGAAAAACTTGTCCATGCATTTATCTTCAGCAGACTGGACTACTGTAACGGTGTGTTTACAGGTCTCTGTAAAAAATCCGTCAGAAAGCTGCAGCTGATTCAGAACGCTGCAGCTCGAGTCCTCACTAAGACCAGGAGGGTGGACCACATCACTCCAGTTCTGAGGTCTTTGCACTGGCTTCCTGTCCAACAAAGAATTGACTTTAAAATCCTGCTGTTGGTTTACAAAGCACTGAATGGTTTGGGACCAAAATACATCTCCGATCTGCTGCTACCTTATGAACCATCCCGACCCCTCAGGTCGTCTGGGACCGGTCTACTTTCTGTTCCCAGAGTCAGAACTAAACATGGAGAAGCAGCGTTCAGTTTTTCTGCTCCACATATCTGGAACAAAGTCCCAGAAAGCTGCAGGTCTGCTGAGACCCTCAGCTCATTTAAATCAAGATTGAAGACCTTTCTGTTTGCTACTGCCTTTAATTGAACCACATTCAATTAATATATTAATCAATTTCCTGCATTTCTGCATTTTACTACTGCATTTTATTTCTTACACTGTTTTTTAATTGTTTTTGAAATCTCCTTTTCTTTTGCCTTGTGTTTTGATGCTTTTAATGGTTTTATGTGAAGCACTTTGAATTACCTTGTTGTTGAAATGTGCTATACAAATAAACTTGCCTTGCCTTGCCTTACAAAAGACCGACTAAAGATCTACAAAAGACCGACTAAAGATCTACAACAGGCCGACTAAAGATCTACAACAGGCCGACTAAAGATCTACAACAGGCCGACTAAAGATCTGCAACAGGCCGACTAAAGATCTGCAAAAGACCGACTAAAGATCTACAAAAGACCGACTAAAGATCTACAACAGGCCGACTAAAGATCTGCAAAAGACCGACTAAAGATCTGCAAAAGACAGACTAAAGATCTACAAAAGACCGACTAAAGATCTACAACAGGCCGACTAAAGATCTGCAAAAGACCGACTAAAGATCTACAAAAGACCGACTAAAGATCTACAAAAGACCGACTAAAGATCTACAAAAGACCGACTAAAGAATTGCAAAAGACCGACTAAAGATCTACAAAAGACCGACTAAAGATCTACAACAGGCCGACTAAAGATCTGCAAAAGACCGACTAAAGATCTACAAAAGACCGACTAAAGATCTACAAAAGACCGACTAAAGATCTACAAAAGACCGACTAAAGATCTACAAAAGACCGACTAAAGATCTACAAAAGACCGACTAAAGATCTACAAAAGGCCGACTAAAGATCTACAAAAGACCGACTAAAGATCTACAAAAGACCGACTAAAGATCTACAAAAGACCGACTAAAGATCTTCAAAGGACCGACTAAAGATCTACAAAAGATCTACTAAAGATCTACAAAAGGCCGACTAAAGATCTACAAAAGACCGACTCAAGATCTGCAAAAGACCGACTAAAGATCTACAAAAGACAGACTAAAGATCTACAAAAGGCCGACTAAAGATCTACAAAAGACCGACTAAAGATCTACAAAAGACCGACTAAAGATCTACAAAAGACCGACTAAAGATCTACAAAAGACTGACTAAAGATCTACAAAAGACCGACAAAAGACCGACTAAAGATCTACAAAAGACCGA
>JAFEUB010000273.1:115000-177500 GCA_024529925.1 Ophthalmolycus amberensis | reverse complement strand
AGCACTGAACAGGTTCTGACCTCTCAGATGGTCTGGACCAGGACCCTGAGGAGCGGAAGAGACTCTCAGTGAACCTGTTGAAACTCAACAGGTGGTCCTGGTCTAAGAGGACCCACAGGTCTGAGCCCCCCCTCTGCAGAGAGTTCAGGTCTCTGCAGAGGGAATCTGTGACACACTGACCTCGATCTGCTACTCAAACGTTCACCGTGTCCCGTTAAGGAGACCTCTCTTCACTCTGTGGGTGGTCACATGATCACAACCACCCAATGGGCTGCGTCCTGTCCATCCACGTCCACGTCCTCACCGTGTGAAGAACGTCTTTCACTTCTTTAAACCTCAGCTAATGTTTGACTGACGTCCTCAGACCGAGAGCTCAAGTCTCATGAAGCGACTTTAATTCAGCCTCAGCTGGACATTCAAGTTTACGGCTAATTAGCTAATGTTAGCATGCTAACACAAACATTTAAAACCTGTTAAAACATCAACGGGTTAGCATCGTGAGTTTGTTAGCATTTAGCTCAAGGCACTGCTGAGTCTCTGCTAGAAACCTGCCTGCTCACTGTGTTCGCATGGAGGTGTAGCAGCAATCTAACAGCACCATGACTCACATCTATAGGACTACAATAACACAATCACATGTCTCCATTCAAATAAAAACGTCAATCAAATCTTTGAATGTAAATAATGACATTTGATAAGAGATCTGTGCACTGAAGTATAACATGGAATGAATATGAAGGTGGCCAGATCTGATCGGAGAAAAACAAAAAACACATTTTCACATTATATTAACTGTTTTGAATTTGAATCTTACTAGCATAACGTCAGCTTGATGTTAGCATAGCGTGAGCTTGATGTTAGCATAGCGTGAGCTTGATGCTAGCATAACGTCAGCTTGATGTTAGCATAGCGTGAGCTTGATGTTAGCATAGCGTGAGCTTGATGCTAGCATAACAGTCAGCTTGATGTTAGCATAGCGTGAGCTTGATGTTAGCATAGCGTGAGCTTGATGCTAGCATAGCGTGAGCTTGATGCTAGCATAACTTCAGCTTGATGCTAGCATAGCGTGAGCTTGATGCTAGCATAACGTCAGCTTGATGCTAGCATAGCGTGAGCTTGATGCAAGCATAACGTCAGCTTGATGCTAGCATAACTTCAGCTTGATGCTAGCATAGCGTGAGCTTGATGCTAGCATAACATCAGCTTGATGTTAGCATAGCGTGAGCTTGATGCTAGCATAACTTCAGCTTGATGCTAGCATAGCGTGAGCTTGATGCTAGCATAACGTCAGCTTGATGTTAGCATAACGTCAGCTTGATGCTAGCATAGATTCAGCTTGATGCTAGCATAGCATTAGCTTCCTAGCTCGTAGCTGAGCCGAAGCCTTCTTTGAGCTGAGCGGATGAGAAATATCTAATTGGTTACCAGGGAAACGGAGTAAACGGATTGTGAAAAAACTTTAGATTTTGGCTGAAAAATGATGTTAAAATATAAATGAATGATGTCATTTGTTTCTGTTGGGTATGTGATATGGTATAAGACACATAATGTCCTTCAGGTGTCCATTATCAGGAATAATGGTATACGTAACAGCATATAGTGTTTTATACAGAAAGTGTTGAGAGACATTTTTTAAATTTTACGCTATAAATCAATCTACACTCAACATCCCATAATGACATAATGTATCGGACGCTTCCAGCTGCGGATGGTCTTTGAGATGTTTCTACAGTTCAGCAGATTCTTCTCCAATTACCTGAAATGTTCCTATGAGGAGCAAACATTGTTCAAACTCTTTTAAACGACACAACTTTGACTGCAAAGCGGTCAGAAATGTTGTATTTACAGAAATGTAACCGATCTCCATGTGTGTGTATTCTGCAGATCAAAAGTTTTGAATAATAATAGTTCAGATCTTGATACAGAGGTCTCGTAACGCAACAAAACTAATCTATTATGTTTAATTAAAACGTCTTTTTAGTTAAATAATAAATAAATAAGTTTGTCACATTATTACAAAAAGTTAAAATAATGAAGAAACAAGTTAACAAAGCTGTGATTTATAACCCAAATGTTGTCAAAAAACAAGCATAATCCAGAAGAGAATATGTTTGAAAGGTCGTTGATGATGAAGAGCTTCATGTTGGTGAGTCCAGCTGCTCAGGATCCTCTCACAGGTCTGAGGTCAGCTGTTCCTCTCTGTGATTGTTTCTCTTGTTATAACATGAACTCTTCTTCATGTGATGAAGAGATGGAGGACACAGTCCACCGGGTCTCTGCTGTGGTTCACAGACATTTCTAATATTATGCATTCATATAAATATTGTACATTGTGCTGCTCATTTCTGAATGATGTAAAGACTTCTGCTCATAAAGCTGCCGATGTTTTATCTGAAACATGTTCGGGACTTTTTTAACACAACTACTGTATTAGATTTAACTTTGTCTCATTTGAAACATGAATGAGTCTGAACGATGAACCAGAACGTACGACGTGTGACGGATCTCCTGACGGACATGAAATGAGTTCTGTAGGTTCCACCTTGAACAGAGTGACGTCTGAGAGCTTCAGCAGCTCAAACCTGGAGGACATCAGATAAAACAGATTTCATGGCGACACATGACAGAACATCCTGATCCTAGTTTGATGCAGATGAACACACTGTAGCTCATTATGACTCCATCACACACACATGTGGATTCATCCGCCCATGAAAATAGTCCCCTACAAAGTCTCTATTTCCTTCTTTAACCTCTTTTAGTGAAACCCTCTTCTTCTCTTTCTCTCTGACAGATATTCAGGTTCTGTTCAGCAGCTGGTTAGCTTAGCTTAGCATAAAGACTGGACCACCGGCTCCAATATGTTAACTCTGGATGAATAGTGGGAACAGTTGATTGGCTGAGAGAGAGTTTGTGATATCCCTCTGAACATCGACCAGAAACAAGAAGAAAAGTTTAGAAAAAGTAAATCCAAAGCTTCACGTGTTAAAGCTGCATTCTCTCTAGTGTCCACCAGGGGGCGACTCCTCTCCTCTAGAAGTCTATGAGAAAATGACTCTACTTCTCTCTTGATTTATTACCTCAGTAAACATTGTAAACATGAGTTTATGGTCTCAATCTCTAGTTTCAAGTCTTCTTCAATACAGCATGATGTTCATTTAGTACATTATGGTCCATTTAGGAGTCACACAGACCATAAAGCAGGGGATGCTTTAGGGCGGGGCTACTGTGATTGACAGGTCGACACCACAGACGTATACGGCGTCTCTACGTCACTCCTCAGTCCACATATGGTCACTTCTGCTCTGTTAGCTGTATTAGCCCCGTTAGCTGTTAGCTCTGTTAGCCAAACACACCGCGAGACTTCCACTGGCTGCTAACAGCTAACTAGCTCTCCTCCGCGTTGTACTCAGGACTCTGTTCAGTTTGTCATGTAGCTGAGCGACAGTCAATTACCTTTCAAAACAGTCAATAACTTATGTTTTCAAAAAGTGTGAATAAACTCAAGCACCAGAGGTCCTTGAACAAACAGTCCTGAATGAGCAGATAAATGCTGACGGGTCCAATTCTAAGACGGACAGACGGACACAGACATGTACATTCACACACTCACATATGTGACCAAATACACAATCTCTTGACAGAGGTTTAACCACAGACAACAAGAAACATTAAACACGGTGAGGATAAGTACTTTGGGAGACATTGGTAATGTGTGATTGAATGAATGCAACCTACAGTCCGTAAAACAAAGTTCGTTCAAACTTTAAAACAAGCGGCAATGAATGCTGCCAATCGGCTCGAAGTTGTCGTATAAGACGTCATACAGTCGCTTCAAAACAAAATGAAACTCAGCAAGCTGTCTGACAGCTTAGCAGCGGCTGAATGTCGGCGAGGTACTTTTTCCGTTAGCGGTTAGCTGTTAGCTGTTAGCCAAACTGTCCAAAAAACCCACTAAAAGGGGTCCATTTAGAGTCAAACAGACCATAAAGCAGGGGATGCTTTAGGGCGGGGCTACACAGTGATTGACAGGTCTCTACCAGAGACGTATACGGCGTCTCTACGTCACTCCTCCTCAGTCCAGATATGGTCACTTCCTGTTCACTAGTTGAGAGAAAACAAGATGGCGACAGCCAAGAAGCTGAACTGGAGGCTTCAAAACGTCACAAACCAACGAGTTCACGACTATGTCCACTTCTTGTGAACAGTCTTTGACCGAGTCGCTTCACATCAACTGAACGTGTGTGCGTGTGTGTGTGCGTGTGCGCGTGTGTGCATGTGTGTGCGTGTGCGTGCGCGTGCGTGTGCGCGTGCGTGTGCGCGTGTGCGCGTGTGCGTGTGCGCGTGCGCGTGTGCGTGCGTGTGCGTGTGCGCGCGTGTGTGCGTGTGCGTGTGTGTGTGTGCGTGTGTGTGTGTGCTTCATCTCCAGAGCAACAGATGTTTAACTATCAGCTTCACAAGGTGACCCGGCAGCCTCGTCTTCGTGTCCTCGTCCCTCTGCGTGCCGTCTGAGACCTGTTTGGTCGGGTTCCTGCAGCGTCTCCTGTCTTTAATCTGCAGGTTGAGGGACATCCGGGGGGGGGGGGGGCAGTGCTCGGTGGTTAAAGCCGCTCTGTCAAACAGCCGCTCAGATTAACGGAAAGGGGTCAGAGCGGCTCAGCAGGTGTGTTCACAGCGGCAGGTAATGGAGTCAGACGGGTCGGCAGCGCTCGCTGAGCCGGTCGTCACGGTCAAAGTCAGCGAGGAGAAGCTGAACAAGAAGAAGAAGAGCCGTTTACAAATACTGAGGGGGTAAAAAAGAAAACACTCATTTTCTGAAACCTCTGAATTTTCTTTCCTAAAATAAAGAATTTAATCCTGGAGGGTAAATAATGAACAACGTACTGATCGATTGTTTGTATTCCTCCTCTAAACTTCTCTGACTTTATGTTTCTTTGTACAAATGTTTCAACTCAGACTGAACAAACAATGTGGGTTCTTGTGGGGGGTGCTGCGGGAGTACGGGGTGCCGGACCCGTTACAACGGGCGATCCGGTCTCTGTACGCCTGCAGTAGGAGCTGTGTCCGCATCCTCGGCAGTAAGTCGGACACGTTCCCGGTGGGTGTTGGCCTCCGCCAGGGCTGCCCTTTGTCACCGGTCCTGTTCGGTGACTTTCACGGACAGGATATCTAGGCGCAGCCTGGGGGCGGAGAACGTCAGGTTCGGGGGTCTCGGGATCACCTCTCTGCTGTTTGCAGGTGATGTGGTCCTGTTGGCCTCCTCGGATCGTGACCTCCAGCATTCACTGGGGCGGTTTGCAGCCGAGTGTGAAGCGGCGGGGATGAGAGTCAGCACCTCCACATCTGAGGCCATGGTGCTCTGCTGGAAACCGGTGGATTGCTCCCTCCAGGTGGGGACGGAGTGCCGACCTCAAGCGAAGGAGTTCAAGTATCTCGGGGTCTTGTTCACGAGTGAGGGTAAGATGGAGCGGGAGGTCGACAGGCGGATCGGTGCGGCTGCAGCAGTAAAGCAGGCGCTGCACCGGACCGTCTTGGTGAAGAGGGAGCTGAGCCGGAAGGCAAAGCTCTCAATGTACCACTCGGTCTACGTTCCTGCCCTCACCTATGGTCACCAACTCTGGGTCGTGACCGGAAGGACGAGGTCACGGCTACAAGCGGCCGTAATGAGCTTCCTCCGTAGGGTGGCCGGGCTCAGCCTTAGAGATAGGGTCAGGAGCTCGGTCATCAGGAGGGAGCTTGGAGTCGAGCCGCTACTCCTTCGTTGAAAGGAGTCAGCTGAGGTGGTTCAGCATCTAATCAGGATGCCTCCTGGACGCCTCCCACTGGAGGTTTTCCAGGCACGTCCAACTGGGAAGAGACCCGGGGAAGACCCAGAACACGCTGGAGGGATTACATCTCCCAGCTGGCCTGGGAACGCCTCGGGATCCCCCACAATGAGCTGGAACATGTTGCTGTGGAGAGGGAGGTCTGGGTCAGCCTGCTGGGCCTGCTGCCACCGCGACAACACACATTATTGTTCTTCGTCAAAACCTGCCAACTACAGTACCCACTATGAATCTCTCACTCTGACAGTTGTGTGGTAGATTGTGGTGTGTTTAGCTTGTATGAGCTAACGTAGCCTGCAGCAGCTGCAGAGGTCTGGACAGATCACTTCACTTGAGGCCATTTATCAGACGGCACACAGCTCCCTCTGTAGACATTAAAGACTTTATACTACTTTAAACATCTGGAGACATTAAAGACTTCATACTACTTTAAACATCTGGAGACATTAAAGACTTTATACTACTTTAAACATCTGGAGACATTAAGGACTTTATACTACTTTAAACATCTGGAGACATTAAAGACTTTATACTACTTTAAACATCTGGAGACATTAAGAACTTTATACTACTTTAAACATCTGGAGACATTCAGGACTTTATACTACTTTAAACATCTGGAGACATTAAAGACTTTATACTACTTTAACCATCTGGAGACATTAAAGACTTCATACTACTTTAACCATCTGGAGACATTAAAGACTTTATACTACTTTAACCATCTGGAGACATTAAAGACTTTATACTACTTTAAACATCTGGAGACATTAAAGACTTTATACTACTTTAAACATCTGGAGACATTAAAGACTTTATACTACTTTAACCATCTGGAGACATTAAGGACTTTATACTACTTTAAACATCTGGAGACATTAAGGACTTTATACTACTTTAAACATCTGGAGACATTAAGGACTTTATACTACTTTAAACATCTGGAGACATTAAAGACTTTATACTACTTTAACCATCTGGAGACATTAAAGACTTTATACTACTTCAAACATCTGGAGACATTAAATACGTTATACTACTTTAAACATCTGGAGACATTACATACTTTATACTACTTTGAACATCTGGAGACATTAAGGACTTTATACTACTTTAAACATCTGGAGACATTAAATACGTTATACTACTTTAAACATCTGGAGACATTAAGGACTTTATACTACTTTAAACATCTGGAGACATTAAATACGTTATACTACTTTAAACATCTGGAGACATTAAGAACTTTATACTACTTTAAACATCTGGAGACATTAAAGACTTTATACTACTTTAAACATCTAGAGACATTAGGACTTTATACTACTTTAAACATCTGGAGACATTAAGGACTTTATACTACTTTAAACATCTGGAGACATTAAAGACTTTATACTACTTTAACCATCTGGAGACATTAAAGACTTCATACTACGTTAAACATCTGGAGACATTAAAGACTTTATACTACTTTAAACATCTGGAGACATTAAAGACTTTATACTACTTTAACCATCTGGAGACATTAAGGAATTTATACTACTTGAAACATCTGGAGACATTAAGGACTTTATACTACTTTAAACATCTGGAGACATTACATACTTTATACTACTTTAAACATCTGGAGACATTAAGGACTTTATACGCCTTTAAACATCTGGAGACATTAAGGACTTTATACTACTTTAAACATCTGGAGACATTAAATACGTTATACTACTTTAAACATCTGGAGACATTAAATACTTTATACTACTTTAAACATCTGGAGACATTAAATACGTTATACTACTTTAAACATCTGGAGACATTAAATACTTTATACTACTTTAAACATCTGGAGACATTAAGGACTTTATACTACTTTAAACATCTGGAGACATTAAATACTTTGTACTACTTTAAACATCTGGAGACATTAAGGACTTTATACTACTTTAAACATCTGGAGACATTAAATACTTCATACTACTTTAAACATCTGGAGACATTAAATACTTTATACTACTTTAAACATCTGGAGACATTAAATACTTTATACTACTTTAAACATCTGGATACATTAAATACTTTATACTACTTTAAACATCTGGAGACATTAAGGACTTTATACTACTTTAAACATCTGGCGACATTAAATACGTTATACTACTTTAAACATCTGGAGACATTAAAGACTTTATACTACTTTAACCATCTGGAGACATTAAGGACTTTATACTACTTTAAACATCTGGAGACATTAAAGACTTTATACTACTTTAACCATCTGGAGACATTAAGGACTTTATACTACTTTAAACATCTGGAGACATTAAGGACTTTATACTACTTTAAACATCTGGAGACATTAAAGACTTTATACTACTTTAACCATCTGGAGACATTAAGGACTTTATACTACTTTAAACATCTGGAGACATTAAAGACTTTATACTACTTTAACCATCTGGAGACATTAAGGACTTTATACTACTTTAAACATCTGGAGACATTAAGGACTTTATACTACTTTAAACATCTGGAGACATTAAAGACTTAATACTACGTTAACCATCTGGAGACATTAAGGACTTTATACTACTTTAAACATCTGGAGACATTAAGGACTTTATACTACTTTAAACATCTGGAGACATTACATACTTTATACTACTTTAAACATCTGGAGACATTAAATACTTTATACTACTTTAAACATCTGGAGACATTACATACTTTATGCTACTTTAAACATCTGGAGACATTAAATACTTTATACTACTTTAAACATCTGGAGACATTAAGGACTTTCTACTACTTTAAACATCTGGAGACATTAAATACTTTCTACTACTTTAAACATCTGGAGACATTAAATACTTTATACTACTTTAAACATCTGGAGACATTAAATACTTTATACTACTTTAAACATCTGGAGACATTAAGGACTTTATACTACTTTAAACATCTGGAGACATTAAATACTTCATACTACTTTAAACATCTGGAGACATTAAATACTTCATACTACTTTAAACATCTGGAGACATTAAATACTTTATACTACTTTAAACATCTGGAGACATTAAATACTTTATACTACTTTAAACATCTGGAGACATTAAGGACTTTATACTACTTTAAACATCTGGAGACATTAAATACTTTCTACTACTTTAAACATCTGGAGACATTAAATACTTTCTACTACTTTAAACATCTGGAGACATTAAATACTTCATACTACTTTAAACATCTGGAGACATTAAATACTTTCTACTACTTTAAACATCTGGAGACATTAAATACTTCATACTACTTTAAACATCTGGAGACATTAAGGACTTTATACTACTTTAAACATCTGGAGACATTAAGGACTTTATACTACTTTAAACATCTGGAGACATTAAAGACTTTATACTACGTTAACCATCTGGAGACATTAAGGACTTTATACTACTTTAAACATCTGGAGACATTAAGGACTTTATACTACTTTAAACATCTGGAGACATTAAATACTTTATACTACTTTAAACATCTGGAGACATTACATACTTTATGCTACTTTAAACATCTGGCGACATTAAATACTTTATACTACTTCAAACATCTGGAGACATTAAGGACTTTCTACTACTTTAAACATCTGGAGACATTAAATACTTTCTACTACTTTAAACATCTGGAGACATTAAATACTTTATACTACTTTAAACATCTGGAGACATTAAATACTTTATACTACTTTAAACATCTGGAGACATTAAATACTTCATACTACTTTAAACATCTGGAGACATTAAATACTTCATACTACTTTAAACATCTGGAGACATTAAATACTTTATACTACTTTAAACATCTGGAGACATTAAGGACTTTATACTACTTTAAACATCTGGAGACATTAAATACTTTATACTACTTTAAACATCTGGAGACATTAAATACTTTCTACTACTTTAAACATCTGGAGACATTAAATACTTCATACTACTTTAAACATCTGGAGACATTAAATACTTTATACTACTTTAAACATCTGGAGACATTAAATACTTCATACTACTTTAAACATCTGGAGACATTAAATACGTTACACGACTTTAAACATCTGGAGACATTAAATACTTTATACTACTTTAAACATCTGGATTCATTAAATACTTTATACTACTTTAAACATCTGGAGACATTAAATACTTTCTACTACTTTAAACATCTGGAGACATTACATACTTTATACTACTTTAAACATCTGGAGACATTAAATACTTTATACTACTTTAAACATCATTGTAAAATACCACTCAGTATTCTTAACGGCCGGTAGTGATATAACAGCTGAGTACCTCACCGACCCCCAGATGATACTCTGAGACCAGAGACAGTGGGAGAAACAGTTAACCCCTTTTAGTGGGTTTTTTGGACAGTTTGGCTAACAGCTAACAGCTAACCGCTAACGGAAAAAGTACCTCGCCGACATTCAGCCGCTGCTAAGCTGTCAGACAGCTTGCTGAGTTTCATTTTGTTTTGAAGCGACTGTATGACGTCTTATACGACAACTTCGAGCCGATTGGCAGCATTCATTGCCGCTTGTTTTAAAGTTTGAACGAACTTTGTTTTACGGACTGTAGGTTGCATTCATTCAATCACACATTACCAATGTCTCCCAAAGTACTTATCCTCACCGTGTTTAAGAGATTGTGTATTTGGTCACATATGTGAGTGTGTGAATGTACATGTCTGTGTCCGTCTGTCCGTCTTAGAATTGGACCCGTCAGCATTTATCTGCTCATTCAGGACTGTTTGTTCAAGGACCTCTGGTGCTTGAGTTTATTCACACTTTTTGAAAACATAAGTTATTGACTGTTTTGAAAGGTAATTGACTGTCGCTCAGCTACATGACAAACTGAACAGAGTCCTGAGTACAACGCGGAGGAGAGCTAGTTAGCTGTTAGCAGCCAGTGGAAGTCTCGCGGTGTGTTTGGCTAACAGAGCTAACAGCTAACGGGGCTAATACAGCTAACAGAGCAGAAGTGACCATATGTGGACTGAGGAGTGACGTAGAGACGCCGTATACGTCTGTGGTGTCGACCTGTCAATCACAGTAGCCCCGCCCTAAAGCATCCCCTGCTTTATGGTCTGTGTGACTCTAAATGGACCATAATGTACTAAATGAACATCATGCTGTATTGAAGAATACTTGAAACTAGAGATTGAAACCATAAACTCATGTTTACAATGTTTACTGAGGTAATAAATCAAGAGAGAAGTAGAGTCATTTTCTCATAGACTTCTATACAACCAGAGGAGTCGCCCCCTGGTGGACACTAGAGAGAATGCAGCTTTAACAAATGAAGCTTTGGCTTCACTTTTAGAACTAGAGGTTGCTTCCTGGTTTTACAGTTGAACCAGTCTTAGTTTGGTGAAAGAGAGAAACTTATTCAGAGGGTGTTCGGTTCCATTTCTCTTTTTAATAAATAAAACAGGTGTAAGAATGTTTCCTTTACAGAGACAGAGATCAGCACATTCAGCTCTGTCTGTAGATAAATAGATTTAATCAGTGCCCTTTTATTGGGAATCAACCTAAATAAACACTGTGAGGCGCAGCAGAGGGCAGAACCTGAGATCAGCAGACTCACCTGGAGAGAGATTCACCTTTCTGGTTTCTGATTACAACAAACACAACAAATCATCTCCGTTTGAGGAGATACGAGGGTTTCTTCACACTGAGGCGGTTCAGTTCGTTTGTTAACTTTAACTGTGTGTGTGTGTGTGTGTGTGTGTGTGTGTGTGTGTGTAGGGGGGGTGTGTTAGTGTGTGTGTGTGTGTGTGTGTAGGGGGGGGGGGTGTGTTAGTGTGTGTGTGTGTGTGTGTAGGTGTGTGTGTGTGTGTGTGTGTAGGTGTGTGTGTGTGTGTGTGTGTGTGTGTGTGTAGGGGGGGGGTGTGTGTGTGTGTGTGTGTGTGTAGGTGGGTGTGTGTGTGTGTGTGTGTTAGTGTGTGTGTGTTAGTGTGTGTGTGTAGGGGGGGGGTGTGTTAGTGTGTGTGTGTGTGTGTGTGTGTGTTAGTGTGTGTGTGTTAGTGTGTGTGTGTAGGGGGGGGTGTGTTAGTGTGTGTGTGTGTGTGTGTGTGTGTGTAGGTGGGTGTGTGTGTGTGTGTGTGTTAGTGTGTGTGTGTTAGTGTGTGTGTGTAGGGGGGGTGTGTTAGTGTGTGTGTGTGTGTGTGTGTGTGGGTGGGTGTGTTAGTGTGTGTGTGTTAGTGTGTGTGTGTAGGGGGGGGTGTGTTAGTGTGTGTGTGTGTGTGTGTGTGTGTGGGTGTGTTAGTGTGTGTGTGTGTAGGGGGGGGGGGCTGATTAGATGCAGCCGGTAGTCCCTCCCCCCGCAGCTCTCCTCTATATATACACCGAGAGAGACGGAGAGGACGAGGCTCTCTGCACCGACTCTCACAAACACTCTGATTCAGTTCTTCCTCCTGTGAAGACGGAGTACAGACAGACAGACGGACAGAGAGACAGACAGGTAAACCAGGGTGTCTCTGTCTCTCTCTCCTCCTCCTTTCTGATGATGGACGACTACACTCTCCCCTTCTGGATTTATCTGGGCGTCCTCGCCGTGTTCGTCGGCGGGGCCATGAAGAAGATCGTGGCGTGTCACCTGGGTGCCGCCCCCCCCCTGGTGGCGTGGCTGGGCGCCACCGTGCTGCTGGAGCGCCTGTGGGCGTTCTGCCTGCCGGCGGCGCTGCTGCTGGCGCTGCTGCTGGGCCTCACCTGCTGCCTGTACTCCGCCGCCAGGACCGGCCCGACGCACGCCGCCCCCGACATGCACGCTCCGCACGGCAAGGCCGTCCTCATCACAGGTAGGGAAGAGGCCCCGCCCACTCTCTCAGGTGTTTTGTACCCCGTGTTATAGGATGTAGAGCCAAACCTCGTGTCTCCTTAAACTGGCTTCTTTCGGAGAAAAGCGTGATTTGTTGTTTGTTTGATTTGTTCTTCTGAAGGCTGACGACCTCCCAACATGCAGCTGTTTCTATATAACTGACTTTATTAACATCTTTGTTCTTCCAAACATAACTTCAGCTGCAGCTTTTAAAAACATGCAATCTGCTGATCAAACGAGACTTTTTGATTTATTTATTTTCTTAAATTGGATGAAAATCTTCAGCAGTTATTTGAACCTCATGTTGTTGTTTTTTGTGTCAAAACTTTAGTTGAACGTCCAGCAAGAGATCCAGAAGTTTCCAAAGATCCCAAATCTGTTGAGTAAATAGAATCACAAGAGAATAAAGTAAATTAAGAGGTTCAAAGTTTACTCGTCTTTTGTGTGTAAATAAGACGAGGTCACGCTCACTGAACCCACTTTAAATCCATCGTATCAGAGATCTGTGTGTGTGTGTGTGTGTGTGTGTGTGTGTGTGTGTGTGTGTGTGTGCCGGGGGAGGATAAGGATAAGGATGTTTATTGTCATCGTACGAACATACAACGAAATTGAGTTGGCGACTCGTCAGTACAGCAGCAACAGTTAAAAAGTGAATAAAAACATTAAGACAAGACAGTTTGGACACCTGTCCAAACTGCCCGGTGGTTGAGGACCACTGTGTTCGGGTCTCAGGTGAGACAGGGCCGTATGGAGAGTGATGAGACCGCGTCCTCCGTAGACCTGTTTGCTCGGTACGCAAACTGGTGTCTGTCCAGGTCTGCTGGGAGGACGTCCTTGATGTGCGATAGTATCATCCTCTCGAAGCACTTCATGATGACAGGGGTCAGGGCGACTGGGCGGTCGTCGTTGAGGCAGGTGACTGCGGTCTTTTTCGGGACAGGGACAATGGTGGTGGCTTTGAGGCAGGTGGGGACTGCAGCTTGTTGCAGGGAGAGGTTGAAGATGTTCGTGAAAACCTCTGCTAGCTGGTCGGCACAGGTCTTCAGTGTGCGGCCCGACACTTTGTCTGGTCCCGCTGCCTTGGTGATGTGGATCCTCCTCAGAGCGGACCTCCCCTGGTGGTGCTGGAGGAAGAGTGTCTGCTCCTCCTTGGGCTGGGTCTTCTCAGCTGTTGCTCCGCTGTGCTGTCTGTCAAAGCGGGCAAAGAAGCGGTTCAGGGTGTCGGGGAGTTCACTGTCCTGACTGATCCGTGTGGTGCTGGTCTTGTGTCAGTCAGGGTGTAATACCTCTCCACATGCTCCGGGGGTCGTTGTTCTCGAAGTGTCCCTCAATGCGCTGTTTGTATCTGCGCTTGGCCTCTCTGATTCCCTTCTTCAGGTCCCTCCGGGCACTTTTATAGGCCGGTATGTCACCAGACATACCGGGGGAGGGGGGGGGGATATTCCCCTTCACAACCTTCACAATTAAAGAGGGAATCATTGGCAGAGTAATCACAGGTCAGTACCAGTGTTTTTGTCCCACTTTCTGTTATCAGAGAGCCTGATAACGGCACTGATTGTGTGTGTGTGTGTGTGTGTGTGTGTGTGTGTGTGTGTGTGTGTGTGTGTGTGTGTGTGTGTGTGTGTGTCATAAACGTCCTGGAGTTACCTGAGAAGGTAGCGAGCAGGCCGTCACCATGGAGACGGAGAGACGCTCTGTTGTTGTGTTTAATTTTCATTTAAAATGCAAATATTTAGCTTGAAATCAAAACTTCTTTTATTTTTACTTTATTTAATTAGTCACACTTTCATAACGACCAGTATGTTAAGAAGCTTATATTCATTTGTAAAGAATAATATTATTATTAATATAATTCTAATTCTAATATTATTATAATTATCATAATCCACAACTAAAAAGTCAGTCGACTATAAACCTTGGAGGAAAAAGGTATTTCAGAATAAAAGTCTCATGTTACCACATATCGGTCCACAGAAAGACGCTTGGGGGACTTTTATTTTGAAACAAAAAATAGAAAGTGTTGAATTAAAAGTAAACTTTAAATCGTAGATATAAACTGTCGTAAAAGTGAGGAGTGATTATTCTGATGTTTTCATGTTCAAGATGTTTCCAGGAAGTAGTCCCAGCCTCGCACTGAATCAAACTCAAAGAGGCTGACTGATGTTTGTCCCTCTGGACTCACCGTAGATGAACCAAGATCAGGACCTCAGACCTGATCCACATTCAGGGACCAGACTCAGATAGACCAGGAAGTAGAACAGTGAAGTTATGCTCCGCCCTCTTGTGGCCTAAAAAGTGAACAACACCCAAAAGACCAGGAGCTGGATCCAGTAGATCAAACTTTCTGTCTGCATAGTAAGACACATATCGATGCACTAGACAGTAAAATATAACTATGATCACATAGACACAGTAAAAATAACAACTACATCGCCCATGAGTCCGAGCAGGATCAGCTCTCCTTGAAACCAGATCCAGCAGAGTTCTGAGACTTTGAACTGAGGTGTGGTCCTGGTCTCCTGCAGGAAGGAGAGCTTTGATGATGAAGAAAGAGATCTGGGTCACACAAACATCCACACAATGACGTCCACACGGTTCTGTGGAGAGTAAATGGGGAAAGTATAGTCAAATGTTTCAAGTTAGATAATAAATGAGTTAAATAAGAGTGAAGATAAATGAAGCGACTCCGTGTCAACTTTTAACTGCGTTTATGTCTGTAATAAAACTTTGAATCATATTTAACCTCTGAGGTTTTTAATAAACTACATTTAGAATTCCTGAACTACGTTCATTATATATTCAGTCTGCAGACCTTCGCTAAGTCCCGCCCCTCTAACACAGACCGACCAATTACAGCGTAGCGTCGCTCTGCTGTGATTCTCATTAAAGGTTTCTGGTTTCTTGGATTTTGGAGGTCGTCATTGTCAAAAGTTAGGTTTCTAAAACGTTAGCGGAGCTAGCGTTAGCACAGCATTAACTAGCGTTAGCACGAAGCTACGCTAGCTGCTGAATGTATTATAACAGTTGTTCCCTCATTCCATCGTCTCCTGATTATCTTCTGATTAATCAATTCGTTTCTTTAAATGTTTGTTCACTTTCATAGGAGATCCAAACATTCACGTTTTTCACATTTTTGCAAAAAAATGAATCTTTAATCAATCATCAAAATTGTTGCTGATGAATCTTAACAAATCGATAAATTAATCTTTTAAGATATGAGATGAATTGTAACCTGATCACTAACCAATCGATTGATCCTAATCAATCTCAGTATCTCTGAAAACTAGTGATGAATCACATGACTTCCCAGAGAGCTTTGTGGGTAATAATAAGATGTCATGGCTCGTCCGTCCTACTGGTTCGTCCTACTGGTTCGTCCGACTGGTCCGTCCTATACTGGTCCATCCTACTTGTCTGTCCTGTACTGGTCCGTCCATCCTACTGGTCCGTCATATACTGGTCCGTCCTATACTGGTCCATCCTACTTGTCTGTCCTATACTGGTCCATCCTACTTGTCCGTCCTGTACTGGTCCGTCCTATACTGGTCCATCCTACTTGTCCGTCCTGTACTGGTCCGTCCTATACTGGTCCATCCTACTTGTCTGTCCTATACTGGTCCGTCCTATACTGGTCCATCCTACTTGTCTGTCCTGTACTGGTCCATCCTATACTGGTCCATCCTACTTGTCTGTCCTATACTGGTCCGTCCTATACTGGTCCGTCCTATACTGGTCCATCCTACTTGTCTGTCCTGTACTGGCCCGTCCTATACTGGTCCGTCCTATACTGGTCCATCCTACTTGTCTGTCCTATACTGGTCCGTCCTATACTGGTCCATCCTACTTGTCCGTCCTATACTGGTCCATCCTACTTGTCTGTCCTATACTGGTCCATCCTACTTGTCCATCCTATACTGGTCCGTCCTATACTGGTCCATCCTACTTGTCTGTCCTATACTGGTCCGTCCTATACTGGTCCATCCTACTTGTCTGTCCTATACTGGTCCGTCCTATACTGGTCCATCCTACTTGTCTGTCCTATACTGGTCCGTCCTATACTGGTCCATCCTACTTGTCCGTCCTATACTGGTCCGTCCTATACTGGTCCATCCTACTTGTCTGTCCTATACTGGTCCGCCCTATACTGGTCCGTCCTATACTGGTCCATCCTACTTGTCCGTCCTATACTGGTCCGTCCTATACTGGTCCATCCTACTTGTCTGTCCTATACTTGTCCGTCCTATACTGGTCCATCCTACTTGTCTGTCCTATACTGGTCCAGTCCTTACTGGTCCAGTCATATACTGGTCCGTCCTATACTGGTCCATCCTACTTGTCTGTCCTATACTGGTCCATCCTATACTGGTCATGTCCTGTACTTGTCTGTCCTATACTGGTCCAGTCCTACTTGTCCTGTCCTACTGTCTGTCCATCCTACTGGTCTGTCCTATACTGGTCCATCCTACTTGTCTGTCCTGTACTGGTCTGTCCTATACTGGTCCATCCTACTTGTCTGTCCTATACTGGTCCATCCTACTTGTCTGTCCTATACTGGTCCATCCTACTTGTCCATCCTATACTGGTCCATCCTACTTGTCTGTCCTGTACTGGTCTGTCCTATACTGGTCCGTCCTATACTGGTCCATCCTACTTGTCTGTCCTGTACTGGTCCGTCCTATACTGGTCCGTCCTACTGGTCCATCCTACTTGTCTGTCCTATACTGGTCCATCCTACTTGTCTGTCCTATACTGGTCCATCCTACTTGTCTGTCCTGTACTGGTCCGTCCTATACTGGTCCATCCTACTTGTCTGTCCTGTACTGGTCCGTCCTATACTGGTCCATCCTACTTGTCTGTCCTATACTGGTCCATCCTACTTGTCTGTCCTGTACTGGTCCGTCCTATACTGGTCCGTCCTACTTGTCTGTCCTGTACTGGTCCGTCCTATACTGGTCCATCCTATACTGGCCCATCCTACTGGTCCCTCTCGGTTTAAACTTTGAGCTGCATCATTACAAAGACATAATCATTCTGAAAGTGCTTTTTTTGTTTAGGCGAACCTGAAACTTTTCAATTTGTGCTGTGTCCCGTCTTCATTTACTCTTAACCAGTAACATATACCGGTACACTGATATTTACACATCTGAACAAATCTCACAAGTGTTCCCTTTATTATAACATCAACATTATTCAAATAGACCTTGTAGTTGCAGAGATATACTCATGTTAGTATGGGGATGCAATTTTCAAGCAGAGGCCTAAACAAGAGGTCTGTTTTGACCTTAAATGGAGAAGCTTCTGATCCGCAGCGTCTCGTCCAGAAGCTTCTGTGTGAGACCAGAGGTGACAATAAAGTTTTTGGGTTGGGGTTAAACTCTGAAATTAATTCGATTTGGGTTGAAAAACACCAGAAATGTCCTTTATAGCAGTGGTCCCCAACCACCGGGCCGTGGACCGGTACCGGGCCGTGGATCATTTGGTACCGGGCCGCACAGAAAGAATAAATATTATTTTATTTCCGTTTTATTGATGTTCAGAGTCTGAAAGAAGTTTTATTTTGAAAAATGACCTGATTCTCTCGCAATTTCCTCCGCCTGTGTCTCTTGACATGTCAAGACGCTCGTCTTGGTCACGTGATACGCTACCTCAAAAATTAAGCCCACAAACTAGCGAAAATGAGTAAAACACTTTTGGAGAGCTTCTTTGCAAAGAGGAAAGGCCACTAAGGAGACAGAAGAAGAGCTACAAGAAAGCTTCATCTAACAGACATCAGGAGTCTGATTAAACATCAGGAGTAATTCTGACGCGCCAAACCCGCTCTGCAGAACATGTGGCGACAGAAGATCAGCTGCTGGAGGTTGTAAATGACGGCGGCCGTTTGAGACAACAACTCTGCTGGTGTTTGATTCAAATCAAGGCTGAATATCCTGAGATCACCACTAAAGCACTGAACACCCTGCTTCCATTTCACACATCCTCTCTGTGAAGCAGGATGTTCTGCAGTGACGGCAATCTAAACTAAATGACGGAGTAGATAAACTACAGACTGGACATGAGGAACACACTGCTGGTGTCATTGTCTCCCGTGACCCCAGATGGACCGTCTCGTTGCAGAGAAACAAGCTCAGGGCTCCACTGATTCAGCCTTATTGTGAGTTGTATTTATTTATGCATTTTATATTTGTTTTCATGCCGATCGGATCATTTTATTTCGTCGTGTTTTTCCGCCACACCTTGAAGGCCGGTCCGTGAAAATATTGTCTAACATGAAACCGGTCCGTGGTGCAAAAAAGGTTGGAGACCTCTGGTTTAAAGTGACAAAGAACTTTCATGTTGTGTTGATTGTGTCGCCCCCTGTGGACTAAAGTGGTAATTTCACCAGAGTCCCTTTAGAAAATCTCTCGTTTCACTGCAGCAGGCTCTGACAGCCTGCCCCTCTCAGTCCTGGTTCTGGTTCTCCTGTGAATCTCTTCCTTCCAGCGGGCCTGGATCTCTGAGTTTCTGGTGAACCTTCATGCTGTTAATCATCTGGTCTGGTTTTTGCTGAGACTCGAACACATTCGATCAATATGGCGGCAAAGGGAAGGAGGTGGGCGAGGCCTTCAGGAATAAAAGCTCAAATCTTCCCTCTCAGTATTTCGGTGGTTTCTATGAAGCTTCAGTCCGGACCCTCAGGAGACGCTGGTCTCTGGTCCAAAGGTTTAGTTACACAGCTGTAGTTAATCAAAAGAAAAACAAGAACACAAATCCAACGTCAGACCTTTAAAACATGACTTTCTATTCTAAGTAACAAGGAAGTTAACTGGTTGCTTCCTTTCCTTATTGTCTTGAATTCTCTTTGTCTTCTTTTCTCCTCATCTTTTCCTTTTGTTCTTCCTTCTTCATGTTTTTATTCTACTTCTTTGTTTTTGTTATTTTTACCCCTCGGCCATGTTTTTCTCTTTCTTTCCCACTTTTACTTTCATCTCATCTACATTTCCTTCTCCCTCGTCGGTTCCTCCTCCTTCAGAGAGTTCTCTCAGAGAAAACCGTTTGACTGCAACGGAACAAACAGCAGGAGAGAACGCCATCACTGGAACGGCAATTATATCCCATAAATACTTTTATCAAATATAACATTTTTAATACTTGCTTTCATTATTTTCCAAAGCATTCTGGTCTTTCAGAATAGATGAACGCTGTTTGATTAGGAAGCATGCCGTCCAATGATCAGTGACTGGTTGTAATATTTATAGGACATGTTTAATGCTGCAAGATGTTGCAGATCGTTCCCTTCTTCATTCTGGACTTTATTCTCTCAACTCTTCGTTTGTTTGTGTCCTAAACGGAGTTTATCTGCTGATAAAGATCAACCGTCACATGTTCTCAGTTCACGAGGACGAGATTCGTGGATTCTGCTCTTTCAGAACGCGTGTGCTGTCTGACGGACTGGCTTCAGGACCTTTATTATAAACTGGCTTCAGGACCTTTATTATAAACTGGCTTCAGGACCTTTATTATAAACTGGCTTCAGGACCTTTATTATAAACTGGCTTCAGGACCTTTATTATAAACTGGCTTCAGGACCTTTCTTATGAACTGGCTTCAGGACCTTTCTTATGAACTGGCTTCAGGACCTTTCTTATAAACTGGCTTCAGGACCTTTCTTATGAACTGGCTTCAGGACCTTTCTTATGAACTGGCTTCAGGACCTTTCTTATGAACTGGCTTCAGGACCTTTCTTATGAACTGGCTTCAGGACCTTTCTTATAAACTGGCTTCAGGACCTTTATTATAAACTGGCTTCAGGACCTTTATTATAAACTGGCTTCAGGACCTTTATTATAAACTGGCTTCAGGACCTTTCTTATAAACTGGCTTCAGGACCTTTATTATAAACTGGCTTCAGGACCTTTCTTATAAACTGGCTTCAGGACCTTTATTATAAACTGGCTTCAGGACCTTTCTTATAAACTGGCTTCAGGACCTTTATTATAAACTGGCTTCAGGACCTTTCTTATAAACTGGCTTCAGGACCTTTATTATAAACTGGCTTCAGGACCTTTATTATAAACTGGCTTCAGGACCTTTCTTATAAACTGGCTTCAGGACCTTTATTATAAACTGGCTTCAGGACCTTTCTTATAAACTGGCTTCAGGACCTTTATTATAAACTGGCTTCAGGACCTTTCTTATAAACTGGCTTCAGGACCTTTATTATAAACTGGCTTCAGGACCTTTCTTATGAACTGGCTTCAGGACCTTTCTTATGAACTGGCTTCAGGACCTTTCTTATAAACTGGCTTCAGGACCTTTCTTATAAACTGGCTTCAGGACCTTTATTATAAACTGGCTTCAGGACCTTTCTTATAAACTGGCTTCAGGACCTTTCTTATGAACTGGCTTCAGGACCTTTCTTATAAACTGGCTTCAGGACCTTTCTTATGAACACACTTGTGCTGCTGAATGAGCTCCATTGAGAGTTGTGTGAGTGAAGTGTGTGCGACCTTCTCGTGGTCTCATTCCTCACTTCTAGATGATGACGTCGTCCTCTGACAGCAGTGATTAACAGTCAACGTGATGTTGTTGCAGCCGTGATGTTTTCCAGGTGTATTTCCTGAGCACATGGCTCTCCTGAAGCCTTCTAATGAGACGTCGAGTGACGCCTCACATGCTCGTCCTCTGCTCATTTCAACTTTTAACGCACAGCTGCAGATGGGCTGAGTGTCTCAGGATGAGTTTCTTTATGATCTGCAGAAGCTGATTTCTGTCAGGTCATGAATAGATGAACAGTTCGACATGATAACAATACAAATGGCTTTAAAAGAGAGCAGGCTGCTGGTGGCCTCGTTGGTTTAGGTCGCGTTGTGTTCAAGTGAATCGTCACCTCTGAAGGAGGAGCAGATGTTGAGGCCTCCACCCAGAGACAGATGTGTGTTTTGACCTCTCTATTCTGCACACATCCACGTTTATTTCTTCATCCGAGGCCCCCCCCCCCCGAGCCCTCGGGCCTCATTACGTAATGCTGCGCCTCCTCGGAGCCCGAATCCGTCTCCCGACTGCACCTCCGACGGCCTCTCTGGACCTCAGAGACGGAGGCTCGCTGTGAGGTCGGCAGAGACGGGATGAAGAAGACTTTACTCAGAGACGGAAGAAGAAGACTTTACTCAGAGACGGAAGAAGAAGACTTTACTCAGAGACGGGATGAAGAAGACTTTACTCAGAGACGGAAGAAGAAGACTTTACTCAGAGACGGGATGAAGAAGACTTTACTCAGAGATGGAAGAAGAAGACTTTACTCAGAGACGGAAGAAGAAGACTTTACTCAGAGACGGGATGAAGAAGACTTTACTCAGAGATGGAAGAAGAAGACTTTACTCAGAGACGGAAGAAGAAGACTTTACTCAGAGACGGAAGAAGAAGACTTTACTCAGAGACGGATGAAGAAGACTTTACTCAGAGACGGAAGAAGAAGACTTTACTCAGAGACGGAAGAAGAAGACTTTACTCAGAGACGGAAGAAGAAGACTTTACTCAGAGACGGAAGAAGAAGACTTTACTCAGAGACGGGATGAAGAAGACTTTACTCAGAGACGGAAGAAGAAGACTTTACTCAGAGACGGAAGAAGAAGACTTTACTCAGAGACGGAAGAAGAAGACTCACACGGAGACCAACATATTTATCGTGTTGAAACTCTTTTCCGAGTGATAAAGTTCTTGATTTTCCTCTTTTATAATCAGAGTTCTGACAGCTCTGTCTGTCATCGTGTGTGTGTGTGTGTGTGTGTGTGTGTGTGCTGGTATTTGCTTGTGGAGCCAGCGTTTCTCTTTCTGTTCTTGGGACGTGACTGGAAACCCTCCAGGGACTCGGTGTGCAGCCAGCAGCTCCGCGCTCTCGCCAGCAGAGCTCTTTCAGACACAAAGGAACAAACAGAACAGTGAGTGCCGCCAGGGATCAGGTTGTAGGTGCCGGGACTTCTGGGAAACATGGGGCGAGCTGCGGGTAATGTGACCGTATCCCCACTGGCTGGTTTCTGAGGGACCCTCCTGAGAAGCTCATGTGGGCACGATGGCGTCTGCTCTTTGTTTCTCTGCACGGTGTCGAGCTCTGACATTTAGTTCTCAGGATTGTTCATCATTTCATTCAATAAAGTTAAATAATAAAAGTGAAGATGGAGAAAGCTCTCTGAGCTAACAAGCTTGCTAACTGACAGTTAGCTCATTTGCTAACGGTACAATAAATCTTTTAAAAGCTCTTTGATGTCTCAATTTAATTCATCTCCATTGATCTGTGATTGATGGGTTTCTGTACGCTGAGCAGTGTAATTACAACGTTGAGGCAATAAATTACAACAATATTTTCGTTGTCTGTATTTGTGCTGATTGATGAATGTGACCGAGAACTGATGCCGGATCAGTCTCTGTCCAAACCTGCCCGCTATCCAAACAACTGCTGGGCGATGAGCCAATCACAGCTGCAGCAGGAGGACGAGGATGATGTCATAGTCTGCTCTGTTTTCACTCCAAACAGGTGAAAAGTGATCTGAGATTAAGAGTCAGGACATCGATCCAATCCGCTGCTCTGGAGCTGCAGAGGATGTGACCCGCTCACATGGGGTCAAATCCTAGGAAATAGGAACATTTATAGATAAAACATGACCAACCAAGATGATGAATCTTAGTTGTGGACCCAGTTATTATACTTTAAAATCAGATAATAATCTACTAAAACACTGTAGAGTCTCTCTGTTTATGGCTGCTTTCTAAGATTAACTGGACATTTTTCACAGAATTAATAATTTTCTCGTGTCAAAATCTATTTTTAAGATCTTACAGTTTTTCTCAATTGCTAAAACACTAAAACCCATTGGCTGAACAAAGTTCTCAGTTGCCTGAACTCATTTAGCTAATTGTGCAGTCTGTTGTCAATACCTTAAACTATTTCACATGGTAAAACACAATTTGCAGATCTCACTTAGACTTTTCAGCAAAACTCTAAACACATTCTCAGTCTCAAAACACATTCTGCACTCTAATGCACATGTCATCCATACTGGTAAACACAAGTGGCAACAATCAAATACAAACAGAGAACACATGTCATTGATTAAACACAATCACTCAAAATTGATTTCACTTGTATCAAATGATGTGACACAACCAATAATCAGAATCAGAATCAGAATCAGCTTTATTGGCCATGTGTGCTTACGCATACATGGAATTTGTCACCGGTTTCCACTCCGCTCTCAATGTACAAACACAAATTTACAATAAACAAGAAAAATATATGTATAAAGAATCAAAAAGGGCAGCAAAAAATAAAAAGTAAAGTAAAACGGATGTAGGTATAAACATTTAGCTATAATACAAGTATAAATATATATCCAAGAGAAAAAAAGTGTGTGTATATATATATATATACATGTGAACAATATGTATATAAGCCAGTTTAAGCCAATAAGCCAATAAGTCAATATAAGCCAGTTTAGAGAGCAAACAGGTGGTTGAAGGTGGGAAGGAGAAAGTCTGAGAATGGATAGAAGAAACAATGTGAGAGGACGAGGACGAGGACAAGTGCGTATGCGAGGTGGGCGACGAGGAGGAAGAGGAGGAGGGCAAGAAAGAGGAAGAGGAGGACGAATAGGAAGAGGAAGACAAAGAGTGGAAATATCTGATGAAATTCGAGCAACAGTCATAGACCATGTTACTGGTTGCAGGTTCATATCAACAAAGAACAAGAATTACAGTATCACAGAGACAAAGGACACATTTGTGAGATGCAGGGTACAGTACTGTAAAAATAGGGGTAAAGGAGGAGGAAGAACAAAAGAAATTGCAAACAGCAAAGCACAGTAGTAATTTCTGATCAATTTTGAGCTACTGTAATAGAACATGTTTTCGTTCATATGAAATTTGTTTTGAGATTAAAAATGTACTTCTCCCTGAGAACTATATGTTTTGAACAATGTGTTTTCTATTTATTGGTGTATTGTTTACTGACTGCTTGATAGTGTATATTATTTTGATCACTTTGTTTATGATTTGAGAGCAGTGTTTGATTTTGAGCACAGGTAAAACTGTTTTGAGGCGAAAGTTTCATTTTGCAAGAGGATTCAGAGGTTTTGTAAATAGTGCTTGAAGATGAGGTTTTGTGTTTACAGTTTTGAGAGAATGGGTGACCGTTTCAAGAAATGTGTCTTAGCAATCGAGAAAAACTGTAACCAGGGTGATGGTTTTGGGGGGCGCCGTCTCCTTCAGCTGTAGATGAAGGAGACGGTGCTGTGATTCTATTGACAGGAGTTGGAGAGCAGCTCAGCCTGGTGCTGACCTCACAGCTGATAATGACTCGGTCCTTGTGCCCCTGCAGGATGTGACTCTGGTTTTGGGAACGCGACGGCGAAGCATCTGGACGCTCTTGGCTTCGAGGTGTTCGCCACAGTGTTGGACCTGTCGGGAGACGGAGCCAGAGATCTGCAGAGGACCTGCTCCCCCCACCTCACCCTCCTCCAGGTGGACATCACCCAGCCACAGCAGGTCCAACAGGCCCTGCTGGACACCAAGGCCAAGCTGGGCCTCAAAGGTAACGAACGTCTGCTGAAGCCAAACCACAGCTCGCTCTGGGACCAGATGGCTGCTTCATTCAAACGCTCTGTGGTGCTGCTCACTGTTTACAGCAGCAGTGTGTTCTACAGTTCACAAGAATAGATGATGACTTTCTAGGAAATCACTGAGCTGAAGCAGAAGAGACGGGATGGAAACAACTAAATCACTCTTGAGTTGATTTAAGAGGAGTGACTGAAGAGTCGATATGAGGACAATCTGAGGAATACATGAGGAGTAACTGAGGACTTATAACAATACAGTGAACTGAAACAAAACAAAACAAGGTAATAAACACACTAACTCTGCCCAGACACAAGCCTCTTACTGTGAGACGACTTCGTAGCGGTCGATGTGGTTCTTCGAGTTTCTTGGTTAAACTCTGAGTCCGGAGCTTCAACCTGTGCGGTGATGAACCCTTCGTATGCGAGTGGGGATTCTCAACATGTCGACGTTAACGGGGAGAGAACGTGGCATCGAAGTTATCCGTTCTCTCCTTCGCTCTATTGTTCGTCCAGCGAAGTTAAGACTATGATCTAGGGTTTCTTCAAAAGCAACGTTGTTTCTGAACCTCCTTCCACCAACCCAGGGCTGACGGGACGGCCAGAGCTGGAGGTGACGCAGAGTTTATAGATTCTGTGTCGCAGCACAGGGAAGCCCTGTGGAGCCCGTGGTCGTTGTCCAATGACTCATTGGCAATGAGATAGTGTTGAGTTTGTGTGTGTGTGTGTTCGGCAGGTCTGTGGGGTTTGGTGAACAACGCCGGCGTGTGCGTGAACTTCGGAGACGTCGAGCTGTCGCTGATGTCAAACTTCCGCGGCTGCATGGACGTTAACTTCTTCGGCACGCTGAGCGTCACCAAGAGCTTCCTGCCGCTGCTGCGACAGGCCAAAGGTCGCATCGTCACCATCTCCAGCCCCGCCGGTGTGTTCCCGACACACACACACACACACACACACACACACACACCACTACAGCATGAATAAATCAGACATTATGACCAGTGGACTGAGGAGGAGTGACGTAGAGACGCCGTATACGTCTCTGGTAGAGAGACCTGTCAATCACCGTGTAGCCCCGCCCTAAAGCATCCCCTGCTTTATGGTCTGTGTGACTCTAAATGGACCATAATGTATTAAATGAACATCATGCTGTATTGAAGAAGACTTGAAACTAGAGATTGAGACCATAAACTCATGTTTACAATGTTTACTGAGGTAATAAATCAAGAGAGAAGTAGAGTCATTTTCTATAGACTTCTATACAGCCAGAGGAGTCGCCCCCTGGTGGACACGAGAGAGAATGCAGCTTTAACACACGAAGCTCATTGGTCAGTGTGTGTGTGATGTCATGGTGATGTCGTGATGATGTCATACCTGTGTTTTCAGGTGACCAGCCGTTTCCCTGTCTGGCAGCTTACGGAGCGTCTAAAGCAGCTCTCAACCTCCTGATCAACACTCTGAGACATGAGCTGAAGCCTTGGGGGGTCCAAGTGTCCACCATCCTGCCGTCCTCCTTCAAGACAGGTAACACCACCCACATCTACACCACCACCTCTACACCACAACCTCTACACCACAACCTCTACACCACAACCTCTACACCACCACATCTACACCACCTCTATACCATCACATCTATACCATCACATCTACACCATCACATCTACACCATCACATCTACACCACCTCTACACCACCACCTCTATACCATCACATCTACACCACCACCTCTACACCACCACCTCTACACCACCACCTCTATACCATCACCTCTATACCACCACATCTACACCACATCTACACCATCACATCTACACTACCTCTACACCACCTCTATACCATCACATCTACACCACCACATCTACACCACATCTACACCACCTCTACACCACCACCTCTATACCATCACATCTACACCACCACCTCTACACCACCACCTCTATACCATCACCTCTATACCACCACATCTACACCACATCTACACCATCACATCTACACCATCACATCTACACTACCTCTACACCACCTCTATACCACCACATCTACACCACCACCTCTATACCATCACATCTACACCACCACATCTACACCACCACCTCTACACCACCACCTCTACACCACCACATCTACACCACCACAGCTACACCACCACCTCTACACCACCACCTCTACACCACCACATCTACACCACCACAGCTACACCACCACCTCTACACCACCACATCTACACCACCACCTCTACACCACCACATCTACACCACCACAGCTACACCACCACCTCTACACCACCACATCTACACCACCACCTCTACACCACCACCTCTATACCATCACCTCTATACCACCACATCTATACACCACATCTACACCATCACATCTACACCATCACATCTACACTACCTCTACACCACCTCTATACCACCACATCTACACCACCACCTCTATACCATCACATCTACACCACCACATCTACACCACCACCTCTACACCACCACCTCTACACCACCACATCTACACCACCACAGCTACACCACCACCTCTACACCACCACCTCTACACCACCACCTCTACACCACCACATCTACACCACCACAGCTACACCACCACCTCTACACCACCACATCTACACCACCACCTCTACACCACCACCTCTACACCACCACATCTACACCACCACAGCTACACCACCACCTCTACACCACCACATCTACACCACCACCTCTACACCACCACATCTACACCACCACAGCTACACCACCACCTCTACACCACCACATCTACACCACCACCTCTACACCACCACCTCTACACCACCACATCTACACCACCACAGCTACACCACCACCTCTACACCACCACATCTACACCACCACCTCTATACCACCACATCTACACCACATCTACACCATCACATCTACACCATCACATCTACACTACCTCTACACCACCACATCTACACCACCACAGCTACACCACCACCTCTACACCACCACATCTACACCACCACCTCTACACCACCACATCTACACCACCACCTCTACACCACCACATCTATACCATCACATCTACACCACCTCTGCACCACCACCTCTACACCACCACATCTACACCACCTCTATATCACCACATCTACACCACCACATCTACACCACCTCTATATCACCACATCTATACCATCACATCTGCACCACCACCTCTACCTCTTAGTTCTGATGTCTTTGCACTAGCTTCCTGTCCAACAAAGAATTGACTTTAAAATCCTGCTGTTGGTTTACAAAGCACTGAATGGTTTTAGGGCCAAAATACATCTCTGATCTGCTGCTACCTTATGAACCATCCCGACCCCTCAGGTCGTCTGGGACCGGTCTACTTTCTGTTCCCAGAGTCAGAACTAAACATGGAGAAGCAGCGTTCAGTTGTTCTGCTCCACATATCTGGAACAAAGTCCCAGAAAGCTGCAGGTCTGCTGAGATCCTCAGCTCATTTAAATCAAGATTGAAGACTTTTCTGTTTGCTGCTGCCTTTAATTGAACCACATTCAATTAATATATTAATCAATTTCCTGCATTTCTGCATTTTACTACTGTATTTTATTTCTTACACTGTTTCTTTAATTGTTTTTAAATCTCCTTTTCTTTTGCCTTATGTTTTGATGCTTTTAATGGTTTTATGTGAAGCACTTTGACTTACCTTGTTGTTGAAATGTGCTATACAAATAAACTTGCCTTGCCTTACACCACCACCTCTACACCACCACATCTACACCATCACATCTACACCACCACCTCTACACCACCTCTATATCACCACATCTATACCATCACATCTACACCACCTCTGCACCACCACCTCTACACCACCACATCTATACCATCACATCTACACCATCACATCTACACCACCACCTCTACACCACCTCTATATCACCACATCTATACCATCACATCTACACCACCTCTACACCACCACCTCTACACCACCACATCTACACCATCACCTCTGCACCACCACCTCTACACCACCACATCTATACCATCACATCTACACCACCTCTACACCACCACCTCTACACCACCACATCTATACCATCACATCTACACCACCTCTGCACCACCACCTCTACACCACCACATCTATACCATCACATCTACACCACCTCTACACCACCACATCTACACCATCACATCTACACCACCACCTCTACACCACCTCTATATCACCACATCTATACCATCACATCTACACCACCTCTGCACCACCACCTCTACACCACCACCTCTACACCACCACATCTATACCATCACATCTACCCCACCTCTGCACCACCACCTCTACACCACCACCTCTACACCACCACCTCTACACCACCACATCTACACCATCACATCTACACCATCACATCTATACCATCACCTCTGCACCACCACCTCCACAACACCACATCTACACCACCACATCTATACCATCACATCTACACCACCTCTACACCACCACCTCTCCTCCACAGATCTCTATGTAAACTAAAGATGTGTCCTCGGGTAAACGTAGGACTTGTGATCAGCTGATCTGGTCTCTGCTGCACCTCAGAATGTAAACAAGAGACGTACAAACAGCCAATCACAGTGTTCTTGATCCTCATTGGTCTCCTTCCTGTCACTGTTGAGTCCTCCAGGCCTGGTTCTGTGTTGTGGTTTGAGCATGATGACAGGCCTCCTGCTGAGTAGAACGAGGACCACATGGACCACATGGACCATCTGTTCTCTCACAAACTACAAATTGCTGACTCTTAATTCTGAGGTTGGATGTGATTGGAGACTGTTGGCCAATAGAAGCCTGTTGCTCGTCTCCTCGGTTTGTTTTCTCAGTGGGGGTTTTAAAAAAACGCAACGTCATCAGGAGACTTTCAGGATTCACAAAAGAGACTTAACTTAACTTAACCGGGTCATTGTGTTGAGACATAGAACGGACAGATGTCCATCAACCGGGCACACTTTATCCTGCTGCTCTCTCTTTAATCCGGAAGATCCAGCTCACGCTGAGACTGCTGACTCAGCATTTACACTAAATACGTTACGACATGTTTCTGCTTCTCAGGAAAATCATTTGAGTGCTTCATACTCTCATTCCCTCAGAATGCAGATGTCTAACATGCAGTTAAAATTGGAGGAGTGTCTGTTAACCAGTCAGCAAGGTCGCCTCCTCTTCTCCTCGCCTCCTCGCCTCCTCCTGCCTATGACTCAGAAATCAATCTCAATCTCCTCTCCTCTGCTCGGTGGTCACGTAGACGTTGGGCCCCTCTCAGGTGCCGTGACCCCGCTAACCTCATCTATCCTCCTCTCTCAGCTCATGGTGAGCGAGTGGTGGCGGGGGGGCTCTGGAATTGCCAGTCGGCAGTGCCGAAAGCTGAGTTCATCTCAGGCTACGCTTCCTTGCTCTCTCTCAGCTTTCTTGCTCTAACTGAGACCTGGATCACACCAGTAAACACCATCACACCTGCAGCTCTGTCAGAAGTGTACTCTGTCTCTCACACTCCAGAGCTGCGAGGCGGGGTGGTGGTACTGGCCTGCTAATTTCCCCAAAATGGAAATACTCTCTTGTCTCGGTTCCTCAGTTCTCCTCGTCCTCTTTCGAATTCCATGCTGTTACTGTCACTCATCCAGTCAAGCTCACCATTGCTGTTGTGTATCGCCCACCGGGGCCTCTTGGTGAGTTCTTGGAAGATCTCGACACATTAGTCTCGCACTTCCATGACGATGGCTCCGCACTCATCCTGCTCGGAGACTTCAACATCCAGACTGATAAATTAGAACCTCTTCTTTCCTCCCTCTCCTCCTTTGACCTTTTCCACTCCTCTTCTCCTCCGACCCACAAGGCAACCAGCTGGATATTGTCTTCACTAGACTCTGTTCTACTGCTAACCTCTCCGTCACTCCCCTCCAGCTCTCTGACCACTATGTCATGTCCTACTCCCTCTCCCTCTCCCCCCGTACTCCCTCCACCTACCCACATGGTTTCTACCCGTAGTCATCTCCGCTCCCTCTCCACGGCTGATCTTTCCTCTTCTGTTACCTCTGCTCTCCCTGACCCTGAATCCTTCTCTCTGCTATCCCCTGATATTGCTGCTGATCTTCTCCTCTCCACCCTTTCCTCTTCTCTGGACAACCTCTGTCCCTTCACCTCCAGGCCGGCACGGCCAACCCCACCTGCCCCACGGCTGTCGGACTCAGTGCGTACTGGCAGACTAAGAGAGGCTGAGCGTAAATGGAGAAAAGGCAAACTCCCGGGGGACCTTCTTTCCACTTTTTCCACCACTCTTTCTCCTGCTAAAGCTGCTTTCTTCCGCTCCAAAATCCTAACCTCTGCTTCCAATCCTAAAAAACTCTTCGAAACTTTCTCTTCACTCCTCCAACCCCCCCCCCCCCCCCCTCCTACTTCCTCCCTTCTCCCTGACGATTTCACCAACTTCTTTGACAAGAAGGTCAACGATATCAGGTCCTCATTCTCTCAGCCCCCCGGTCCCTGTACCACCATCTCCAGCTCTTCCCCCACAGCTCTCCCTCCCCTCTGCATGCCCCATCTTACCCTATCTTGCTCCCCTCTCCCCGAACGAGGTCCTCGACCTTGTTACATCTAACTTCCCCACCACGTGCTCCCTTGACCCGATCCCCTCCCCTCTTCTTCAGTCTATTGCGACTGAACTCCTTCCTTTCCTCACCCACCTCATCATCACATCTCTTGGTTCAGGATGCTTTCCCACAGCTTTCAAGACTGCTAGAGTCACCCCCCTTCTGAAGAAACCATCACGTGACCCCTCTGATGTCAAGAACTTCAGACCGGTTTCTCTTCTACCCTTTCTTTCCAAAACACTTGAACGTGCTGTCTTTACTCAACTGTCCTCCTATCTCCACCAGAACAGCCTCTTGGACCCCCACCAGTCCGGGTTCAAAGTGGGTCACTCGACTGAGACAGCCCTCCTTGCGGTGACGGAGTCGCTTCACGCAGCGAGAGCGAACTCTCTCTCCTCTGTCCTGATTCTCCTGGACCTGTCTGCAGCGTTTGACACTGTGAACCACCAGATCCTCCTGTCCACCCTCGAGGGGATGGGGTCTCCCTGTTTGCATCCTACCTGACAGGTCGATCCTACCAGGTGACGTGGAGGGGGGGCGTGTCGGAACCACGCATGCTGACTACGGGGGTTCCACAAGGCTCAGTCCTGGGCCCCCTTCTCTTCTCGCTCTACACAACATCTCTGGGTTCTGTTATTCGCTCGCATGACTTCTCGTACCATTGTTATGCCGATGACACCCAGCTGGTCTTGTCATTTCCTCCGGTGACACTCGAAGTGGAGGCATCGCTGCGTGCTTGGCTGACATCTCGAAGTGGATGACGACACACCACCTCAAGCTCAACCTGGACAAAACCGAGCTACTGTTCCTCCCGGGGAAGGGTTGCCCGCACCGAGACCTGTCCATCACCATTGATGATACCGTGGTGACGCCAACTCGGACTGTGAGGAACCTGGGTGTGACCCTGGACGACCAACTGTCGTTCTCAGCAAACATTGCATCGGTTACACGCTCCTGCAGATTCCTGCTCTACAACATCAGGAGGATTCACTTCCTCACTGATGAGACAGTGCAGGTGCTCATCCAGGCTCTTGTCATCTCCCGCCTGGACTACTGCAGCTCACTACTTGCCGGAGCCCCGGCGTCGGCCATCAGACCTCTGGAGCTTGTCCAGAAAGCTGCGGCTTGCCTGGTGTTCAATCGCCCCAAGTTCTCCCAAACAACTTCCCTTCTCCGTTCTCTACACTGGCTCCCTGTAAGAGCATCCAGTGTAAGACTCTGGTGCTAGCCTACAGGGCAGTGAAAGGAACAGCTCCTTCCTATCTCCAGACCACGGTCAAGCCCTACACTCCCGCCCGACCTCTTGGCTCTGCTGCCTCGGGGCGATTGGTCGCCCCGTCGCTCAGAGGTCCGATCGACCCGGTCGCGGCTGTTTCCTGTCCTGACCCCTCAGTGGTGGAATGAACTCCCCACTGACGTCAGGACAGCAGAGTCGCTGCCCATCTTTCATCAGGGTGAAGACTCACCTCTTCAAGAAGTACTACCTGAGCCTTCCACTTAGCATCTATTGTATTCATATTAGTTTGTGGCACTTATTGCATTCGTTTGTTTCTGCACTGTACGTTGGCGCTGGTTTATGCTCTTATATGCTTGTTATAAAAGGAGATGCACTTATGACTTCTGGTGACTAGTTGTTCTCTCTCTGAATACACTTATTGTAAGTCGCTTTGGATAAAAGCATCTGCTAAATGACTAATGTAATGTAATGTAATAAGGTTCAGTCAGGATATCTCAAAAACAACAAACTGCAGCATGTTGGAGACACTGAATTAGATCATATTGTGTAGTTAATATGCACGTCATTCCATTATTTCCTCAAGATAACAAACAATGCTCCTTTAAAAAAATCCTGATATCAAAGTGTAAGAAACTATTCAACATTTTAAACTTCACTTCATTTCTTCAAACCCTTTGTTAGACGGTAACAACTCATTCAAAGCATGCTGGGATCCTGTTTCTGGGGAGTTTCTTGAAGTTGAATTAAACTTAATAAAATATGTGTATATATATATATGTATATATATATATATATACATATATATATATATATACACACACACAAACAGCTCTGTAACCATGTTAACCCTGAGCTGGGTTCTCCTTTGCAGGTCACTCCAGTAACCATGCCCACTGGGAGCGGCAGCACAAGCAGCTGCTGCAGGGTCTTCCCCCGGCGCTGCTGGAGGACTACGGCGAGGACTACCTGACGGAGACCAAGGAGCTGTTCCACCGCTACGCCAGTCAGGCCAACCCGGACCTGAGCCCCGTCACGGAGACCATCGTCCAGGCGCTGCTGTCTCCGAGGCCCCAGGCGCGCTACTTTGCGGGACCCGGCGTCGGCCTCATGTACTTGATCCACAGCTACTGCCCCTTCAGCCTCAGCAACCGCTTCCTGCAGAAACTCTTCCTGAAGAAGACGCTGGCGCCACGCGCCCTGAGGAAGCAGTCGGGCTTCGACCTGAACCTCCTCAACAACAACAACGAGGAGGAGGAGAAGCTCAAGTAGCTGAGAGACAAAGAGGACCACGTCTGTAACATGGAGCTGTTTCTTTTTCTATGTGATGTTTTTTAATACTGCTGAAGGGATCGAAATGGTTTCTCTTTGTTTTCTGTAATTGTCTGGCCGCTGTGGCGCCCCCTTGTGGACACACCTGGAGGTCAAAGGGGCCCGGGGCCCTTTGAAAGGTAAAACAGTCCACAGGTCGGTCAGAGAACTCTTCACCTCCGTCAGCGAGATCAGCTAACTTAATGTGCCTTCATCATCCCGAGAAAAAGAAAGATGGCGGATCAGCAAGAACCAATCAAACGCTACTAAAAACTAGATGCCGTGGAGGCGTCTGATGATGTCATCGCATCCTCACACCTCAGTCGAATGACAAAAACAATTTTAATCTGAAGCAGAGAAGTCATACAACAAAAAACATCAGAAGAAGAAAAACGTGATGTCACGATGTAAAAGTTTATTATCAGAGCTGGAAACAACATGAAGGAGAACAGGAGGTTTTTCTTAGACAAGACGTTCACAACCAACGAATTCAAATCAATACAAATATGGAGTTAAATCAATTAAGAACATCAATCATCAATAATCAGGATTTAATCAGCCTTGAAACGAGCACGCTCAGTACAACTTCACCAGATTTAATAATTCTGACTTCTCTGAATAAACATCTAGACAACAACAATATTTAAAGAACATATTGATAATTCGGAACATACATATTTACACTCTCTGAGTCTGTTTATTTTCTGCTTCAGAGCGACAGGAACAAGAATCCTTTCAAAACAAAAGTTAATTTCAAATCTGTGGGTTTTTTTGTATGTTTTATTGTCTCGACCAAAATATTTTAAGTTAATTGTTTGATTTTCAGAAGATGCCAATGACTTTCAGACTTCTAACCTTCAAAATAAAAGCACAAATAATAAAACGTGAGATTCAAGTGAAGCAGATAATCCAGTTATGTTTTTATGATGAAACCTTTTTCTAATATAGTTAAAGTTATTTTCTTTAGCTGTGAAGAATCCAACAACCTCTCAACTCTGCTCCGAATCAAAAAGGTTTATTTATTGTGAAGTCGTAAACACAGCAACAAACAACAAACATTTATTTGCACTCCTCCAACATTTTTATTCTGCCCACGTTCTCTTTCTGATTTATTTATGGCGTGTTTTTCTTTTATCGTCTCTCAAACTGTGAATTTTGAAATAAAATAATGTAAAAAAAACACAAATATGATGTAAAATGTTCACTTGCTTCATTCTTTGAAAAAGTTAACTTTTCCAGATTTTTGATGTTTGATGGATGTTCGAGGGTTAATTAATAAGAGTTGTTTTAAACGTTTTAAATGACATTCTTACTAAAAACCTCAGCATGTTTTATTTTACAAAGAAATACAAAATAAAACTAAATTAAAAGACAACACATATCCACCATTAACCCATAAAATATATAACACATTAAAACATTAAAGTTGATATACTTATATGATATATAAGTTATTAATACTTCTATTAACAGTATTCTGTATTCTCACTGCGTTCTAATGTTCTTTAATTAAAGTAAAGCACGAACAATAATAAGAACATTCTGCTGGTAGAACAAGGTGAAGATGATGATGAAGATGAAGAAGGAACACTGATGAGTTTTAAGGCGTTGAACAGACACCAGTGGTAGAGAGAAACTTTTAAGAGTCTCTCTGGACTTTATGACCCGGATCCTCTTTCTGGTTATCCGGCTCTTCCTAAACCAGGTGTGTGTCCTCAGATGCTCTGCAATGTAGGATCTGGTCCAGGATCTGGTCCAGGACCTGGTCCAGGACCTGGTCCAGGGTCAGTGAGTTGAGCTGTTGGCAGCTTCCTGCGAGTTCTCCAGAGTCCAGGTTCTCGGCAGGACCGACCCAGTGAGTTTCACCTCCAGTTTACTCTGGCAGACCGGCAGCTGAGGAACAGGAGGGGGGGGGGGGGGTCATTACAATAGAATAAAATAAAATCTGTGAAGCCCCCCCCCCCCCAGCAGCTCTTAGCCAAGTGATGGAAATAACTCACATTGTTCAAAGCTCAGTGGGATTCCAGCTGGAGAGTCACTGAGTTTAATCCTCACTCAGAGTCCACTGTGATTTACTATCACACACACACACACCTACACACACACACACACTCACATATACCCACGTACATACACACACACACACACACACATACCCACGTACATACACACACACACACACACACATATACCCATGTACATACACACACACACACACACACACCTACCCACGTACATACACACACACACACACACACACACATATACCCACGTACATACACACACACACACACACACACATATACCCACGTACATACACACACACACACACACACACATATACCCACGTACATACACACACACACACACACACACACATATACCCACGTACATACACACACACACACACACACACATATACCCACGTACATACACACACACACACACACACACACACACACACATATACCCACGTACATACACACACACACACACACACACATATACCCACGTACATACACACACACACACACACACACACATACCCACGTACATACACACACACACACACACACATATACCCACGTACATACACACACACACACACACACACACACACATATACCCACGTACATACACACACACACACACACACACATATACCCACGTACATACACACACACACACACACACATATACCCACGTACATACACACACACACACACACACACATATACCCACGTACATACACACACACACACATATACCCACGTACATACACACACACACACACATATACCCACGTACATACACACACACACACATATACCCACGTACATACACACACACACACACACACACACATATACCCACGTACATACACACACACACACATATACCCACGTACATACACACACACACACACACATATACCCACGTACATACACACACACACACACACACACATATACCCACGTACATACACACACACACACACACACACACACATATACCCACGTACATACACACACACACATATACCCACGTACATACACACACACACACACATAACACACACACACACATATACCCACGTACATACACACACACACACACACACATAACACACACACACACATATACCCACGTACATACACACACACACACACACATATACCCACGTACATACACACACACACACCTACACACACACACACACACACACACACACACACATATACACATAACACATATACCCACGTACATACACACACACACACACACACACACATATACCCACGTACATACACACACACACACCTACACACACACACACACACACACATATACACATAACACACATATACCCACGTACATACACACACACACACCTACACACACACACACACACACACACACATATACACATAACACACATATACCCACGTACATACACACACACACACACACACATAACACACACACACACATATACCCACGTACATACACATACACTCACACTCACACACACACACACTCACACACACACACACACACACACACGCACACGCACACACACTCTCTCTCTCCTCACTTGACCTGTTGAGGACTGTGAGCCTCTGGTCTTCTACCACTAGAGGTCTCAATGGAGACAATAACATTTGATGAAGCAGCTGATATTCCAACAGTGGTAACGCAAGAGTCATTTCTTCATGTGTTAAAGCTGCATTCTCTCTAGTGACCACCAGGATATATATATGCATATATATATGCATATATATGCATATATATATGCATATATATATATATATGCATATATATATGCATATATATATATATGCATATATATATGCATATATATATATGCATATATATATATGCATATATATATATGCATATATATATATATGCATATATATATATATGCATATATATATATATGCATATATATATGCATATATATATATATGCATATATATATGCATATATATATGCATATATATATATATGCATATATATATATATGCATATATATATATATGCATATATATATATATGCATATATATATATGCATATATATATATGCATATATATATATATGCATATATATATGCATATATATATGCTGGTGGTCACTAGAGAGACTATATATATGTGTGCATATATATATATATGTGCATATATATATAATGCATATATATATGCATATATATATGCATATATATGCATATATATATGCATATATATATATATGCATATATATATGCATATATATATATGCATATATATATATGCATATATATATATGCATATATATATATATGCATATATATATATGTACGTATATGTATGCATATATATACATATATGTATCGCCTCACAACTAGAGAAGCAGAATGACAAATATATTCACTTTTGAAATTGTGCATCTAAACAACATAAAGTTGACTTTGTGTTGTGCAGCTTTACTTCTTCAGTGAGTAAACGTCCTGTTTTCTGACGCTGACGTGATTTGCATCTATTTCTCAAATTCAACCGTTAATTTAATCAAATGTAAAACTTCAGGTTCCACCGAGATTTGAACTCGGATCGCTGGATTCAGAGTATATATTTTTTTATCTGACGTCTCGTGATCAGTTTGTTTCTTTGCTGTTGATCTAATGATTTATATATTCATTGAATAATGGTGGTCTGACAGTCCCGCTTCCCGCCACCAGGTGTCACTGTAATAAAAGACATCACCTGTTTCCGGTCCTCTCATCTTCTGCTGTCTTCTTCTGTTGTCTTTTAATTATCTTTATCTTCATTTTAAGTTCAACATTCAGTTCACAAAGAAAAGGTTTTCAGAAGAAACAGAGATTCTAATCCTGTTTCCTGTTTCCTGCAGGAAGGAACTATTTCTATTACTTCATTATTTTAAAATACAACATCAAGTTTTGGAGACCCAAAGTGTTCAAAATTAAATGAATAAATGACGAAATATATAAATTTGTAAATAAATGTATGAATAAATAAAGAATATAATTATAAAAGTTTTAAGAACATGAAACTGGATATTTAGTTTCTGTCTTTTGTTTTCTGTTTAATCCTCCGTGGCAGTTTATTTATGGGTTATCAGAATGATGTAAGAAGTTTTTAAGAGAAATAATCCTTTAAAATGTACCAAAAATATTTAAAGCTACTTCACAGATTTCAAATGAAATAAAAACAATTCACTTTAATCAGCTCTGATTCGCCTGCAGCTCTCACGAGTCTGCCGTCAACATGTTCTATTCAAAGTTTGAAGAAGAACGTTTGGGATTTTTTAAGGCAGACATTTTACCTTTCTTACAAAAAATTAAACTTTGTTTTAAAAGGAAAAGAGGAAAGTTATCAAACGAGCATTTTTTATAAAATCACGGCAAACTATTCAGGAAATGGGACTCATGGATGAGAATTATTGCTGGATAGAAATGTGGATGTCGGATATTTGAGGTCACAAATAGCAGCTATTTATTGAGATTATTTTACACAACAATATAGAATAGAATACTAGTTGTTTAATAAGGATTAATATTAATAATGTAGTTTATTATTGCAGAGCACCAGGACTTTAGTCTTGACACAGTTTGAGTCATTTCCTTAACGTGTTCTCCTTCTCTGCTAAAACAGAGATTAAAAAAACAGCAGAAGAAGAATCCACTCTGACTTCCTCAGAACCAGAATCAGAACCAGAACCGTTTATTGCCAATGAAGTTTGCACTTACAAGGAATTTATCATGGGGGGTGTGTGCATAACATTATCCTGAAGACATCCCAGTCTGTACAGTCCAAACACGCCCGAAGGTCCTCCAGAGCTTCACTGGTCCACTGCTTGAGTTTCCTCACCACATGTTTACAGCTTTAGTTTCTGCCTGTATGAGGGGATCAGATGGACCATGGCGTGGTCAGAGAGTCAGTGCAGCCCGAGGGACGGCGTGATGGCCCCGCTGATTGTGGTGTAGCAGTGATCTAATGTTCTCCTCTCTGGTTGAGCATTTAATGAACTGTCTGTATTTGGGGAGTTCATGGCTGAGGTTTCCTTTGTTAAAGTCACCGAGGACAATAACTGGAGGGTCCGGTAGGTCCGCTCCACACACAGTATCTGTTCGGTGAGTGTCCGCTGTGCGTCCTGCACGTTGCTCTGCAGCGGAATGTAAACACCGACCAGAATGAATGAAGAGAACTCACGGGGGAGTAGAAGGGTTTACAGTTTATGATGAAGGATTCCAGATCAGGAGAGCAGTGCTGTAGAATCACTGTCACATCGTTACACCAGCCGCTGTTGGAGGAGAAACAGATTCCTCCACCCTGTGTCGCGGTCCGCTCTGAACAGCTGGAAGCCGCCAGCTGGAGCGCATGTATGTCTTTATATAAACACAGAGCAGAGCAAAGTGGCTGATATTAGATTCATGTGTAACTGAAGCTGAGGATCCATCGATGTGTTCACAGGAGTGACGACGAGTCATCGATCTGCTTAAAGTGCCGGAAACATGAGATGTTGTTTTGGGGAACAGAAGCACTTTAACAGGCATCAACTCAGCAGCTCAGACATCAAACCATGAAACCATCAGTCAGCAGCTCTGCAGAGTTTTGGAACTACAGTTCCCATAATGCTTTAGGATATTTGAACAGGAAGTATAATGTTTCCATGGATTCAGTAAGTTTATATTCGTCTATAATATTTAACATGTAGTTAACGTGTCTGGATTAACAGAGTCTGACTGATCGGATGTTAAGTGTTGTGAAGTATCACGAGCTGGAGGTATTGATGTGTGACAAACAATAACGAACATCCTGCTTTACAACACATGTCCTCTCCGTTTTACTCCAAAGCTGTTTGTAGCATTCTCTACCTGTAAATGTCAAGATTGAGCATTGAGCATTGAGTGATGATCAGTAGTTGATACTCCCTCAGCTGCACAGAGCAGGTCCAGCAGACAAACAGCAGGATGAAGTCGGTGTGCTGCGGCAGCAGGAACACGATGTCGTCGCCACAGTTGGCCGGTCAGAATAATCAGGATAAATGTCTCGATGGTGTTTCAGTCTCCAGCTGAACAGAACGACCTCTGAACAGCAGCATGAAGCCTGAAGCCTGAAGCCCGAAGCATGAAGCATGAAGCATGAAGCCCGAAGCCCGAAGCATGAAGCATGAAGCCCGAAGCCCGAAGCATGAAGCCTGAAGCATGAAGCCCGAAGCCCGAAGCCCGAAGCATGAAGCCCGAAGCATGAAGCCTGAAGCATGAAGCCCGAAGCATGAAGCCCAAAGCATGAAGCCCGAAGCATGAAGCCCGAAGCATGAAGCCCGAAGCATGAAGCATGAAGCATGACGCCTGAAGCATGAAGCATGACGCCTGAAGCATGAAGCATGACGCCTGAAGCATGAAGCATGAAGCATGAAGCCTGAAGCATGAAGCCCGAAGCATGAAGCCCAAAGCATGAAGCCCGAAGCATGAAGCATGAAGCATGACGCCTGAAGCATGAAGCATGACACCTGAAGCATGAAGCATGACGCCTGAAGCATGAAGCATGAAGCATGAAGCATGAAGCATGACGCCTGAAGCATGAAGCATGAAGCCCGAAGCCCGAAGCATGAAGCCTGAAGCCCGAAGCATGAAGCCTGAAGCATGAAGCCCGAAGCATGAAGCCCAAAGCATGAAGCCCGAAGCCCGAAGCATGAAGCATGAAGCATGACGCCTGAAGCATGAAGCATGACGCCTGAAGCATGAAGCCTGAAGCATGAAGCATGAAGCATGACGCCTGAAGCATGAAGCATGAAGCATGACGCCTGAAGCATGAAGCCTGAAGCATGAAGCATGAAGCATGAAGCATGAAGCCCAAAGCATGAAGCCCGAAGCCCGAAGCATGAAGCATGAAGCCCGAAGCCCGAAGCCCGAAGCATGAAGCCCAAAGCATGAAGCCCAAAGCATGAAGCCCGAAGCCCGAAGCATGAAGCATGAAGCATGAAGCCCGAAGCCCGAAGCATGAAGCATGAAGCATGAAGCATGAAGCCCGAAGCATGAAGCCCAAAGCATGAAGCCCGAAGCATGAAGCATGAAGCCCGAAGCCCGAAGCATGAAGCATGAAGCATGAAGCCCGAAGCCCGAAGCATGAAGCATGAAGCATGAAGCCCGAAGCCCGAAGCATGAAGCATGAAGCATGAAGCCCTGAAGCCCGAAGCATGAAGCCTGAAGCATGAAGCCCGAAGCACGAAGCCCGAAGCACGAAGCCCGAAGCATGAAGCCCAAAGCATGAAGCCCGAAGCATGAAGCCCAAAGCATGAAGCCCGAAGCATGAAGCATGAAGCATGACGCCTGAAGCATGAAGCATGACGCCTGAAGCATGAAGCATGACGCCTGAAGCATGAAGCATGAAGCATGAAGCCTGAAGCATGAAGCCCGAAGCATGAAGCCCAAAGCATGAAGCCCGAAGCATGAAGCATGAAGCATGACGCCTGAAGCATGAAGCATGACACCTGAAGCATGAAGCATGACGCCTGAAGCATGAAGCATGAAGCATGAAGCATGACGCCTGAAGCATGAAGCATGAAGCCCGAAGCCCGAAGCATGAAGCCTGAAGCCCGAAGCATGAAGCCTGAAGCATGAAGCCCGAAGCATGAAGCCCAAAGCATGAAGCCCGAAGCCCGAAGCATGAAGCATGAAGCATGACGCCTGAAGCATGAAGCATGACGCCTGAAGCATGAAGCCTGAAGCATGAAGCATGAAGCATGACGCCTGAAGCATGAAGCATGAAGCATGACGCCTGAAGCATGAAGCCTGAAGCATGAAGCATGAAGCATGAAGCATGAAGCCCAAAGCATGAAGCCCGAAGCCCGAAGCATGAAGCATGAAGCCCGAAGCCCGAAGCCCGAAGCATGAAGCCCAAAGCATGAAGCCCAAAGCATGAAGCCCGAAGCCCGAAGCATGAAGCATGAAGCATGAAGCCCGAAGCCCGAAGCATGAAGCATGAAGCATGAAGCATGAAGCCCGAAGCATGAAGCCCAAAGCATGAAGCCCGAAGCATGAAGCATGAAGCCCGAAGCCCGAAGCCCGAAGCATGAAGCATGAAGCATGAAGCCCGAAGCCCGAAGCATGAAGCATGAAGCATGAAGCCCGAAGCCCGAAGCATGAAGCATGAAGCATGAAGCCCGAAGCCCGAAGCATGAAGCATGAAGCATGAAGCATGAAGCATGAAGCCCGAAGCATGAAGCCCAAAGCATGAAGCCCAAAGCATGAAGCCCGAAGCATGAAGCATGAAGCCCGAAGCCCGAAGCATGAAGCATGAAGCATGAAGCCCGAAGCCCGAAGCATGAAGCATGAAGCATGAAGCCCGAAGCCCGAAGCATGAAGCATGAAGCATGAAGCATGAAGCATGACGCATGAAGCATGAAGCATGACGCCTGAAGCATGAAGCCTGAAGCATGAAGCATGAAGCATGAAGCATGACGCCTGAAGCATGAAGCATGACGCCTGAAGCATGAAGCCTGAAGCATGAAGCATGAAGCATGAAGCATGAAGCCCAAAGCATGAAGCCCGAATCCCGAAGCATGAAGCATGAAGCATGACGCCTGAAGCATGAAGCATGACGCCTGAAGCATGAAGCCTGAAGCATGAAGCATGAAGCATGAAGCCCGAAGCCCGAAGCACGAAGCACGAAGCATGAAGCCCGAAGCCCGAAGCATGAAGCATGAAGCATGAAGCCCGAAGCATGAAGCATGAAGCATGAAGCCCGAAGCATGAAGCCCGAATCCCGAAGCATGAAGCATGAAGCATGACGCCTGAAGCATGAAGCATGACGCCTGAAGCATGAAGCATGAAGCATGAAGCATGAAGCCCGAAGCATGAAGCCCGAAGCATGAAGCATGAAGCATGACGCCTGAAGCATGAAGCATGACGCCTGAAGCATGAAGCATGAAGCATGAAGCATGACGCCTGAAGCATGAAGCATGAAGCATGAGCATGAAGCATTAAGCATGAAGCATGAAGCCCGAAGCCCGAAGCATGATGCCTGAAGCATGAAGCCTGAAGCATGAAGCATGAAGCATGAAGCCCGAAGCATGAAGCATGAAGCATGACGCCTGAAGCATGAAGCCTGAAGCATGAAGCATGAAGCCCGAAGCCCGAAGCATGACGCCTGAAGCATGAAGCCTGAAGCATGAAGCATGAAGCATGAAGCATGAAGCCCGAAGCATGAAGCCCGAAGCATGAAGCATGACGCCTGAAGCATGAAGCCTGAAGCATGAAGCATGAAGCATGAAGCCCGAAGCATGAAGCCTGAAGCATGAAGCATGAAGCATGAAGCATGAGCAGAGCATGAAGCCCGAAGCCCGAAGCATGACGCCCGAAGCATGAAGCATGAAGCCCGAAGCCCGAAGCATGAAGCATGAAGCCTGAAGCATGACGCCTGAAGCATGAAGCATGAAGCCTGAAGCCCGAAGCCCGAAGCATGACGCCCGAAGCATGAAGCCTGAAGCATAAAGCATGAAGCATGAAGCATGAAGCATGAAGCCCGAAGCATGAAGCATGAAGCATGAAGCCTGAAGCATGAAGCATGAAGCCCGAAGCCCGAAGCATGACGCCTGAAGCATGAAGACTGAAGCATGAAGCATGAAGCATGAAGCCCGAAGCATGAAGCCGAAGCATGAAGCATGAAGCATGAAGCATGAAGCCCGAAGCATGAAGCCCGAAGCATGAAGCATGAAGCATGAAGCATGAAGCCCGAAGCATGAAGCATGAAGCATGAAGCCCGAAGCATGAAGCATGAAGCATGAAGCATGAAGCCCGAAGCATGAAGCACGAAGCACGAAGCACGAAGCACGAAGCACGAAGCCCGAAGCCCGAAGCCCGAAGCATGAAGCATGAAGCATGAAGCCCGAAGCCCGAAGCATGAAGCATGAAGCCCGAAGCCCGAAGCATGAAGCATGAAGCATGAAGCATGAAGCATGAAGCATGAAGCCCGAAGCATGAAGCCCGAAGCATGAAGCATGAAGCATGAAGCATGAAGCCTGAAGCATGAAGCCCGAAGCATGAAGCATGAAGCCTGAAACCTGAATCATGAAACCTGAAGCCCGAAGCCCGAAGCATGAAGCATGAAGCATGAAGCATGAAGCATGAAGCCTGAAACCTGAATCATGAAACCTGAAGCCCGAAGCATGAAGCATGAAGCATGAAGCATGAAGTCCGAAGCACGAAGCATGAAGCCCGAAGCATGAAGCATGAAGCATGAAGCATGAAGCATGAAGCATGAAGCATGAAGCCCGAAGCACGAAGCATGAAGCCCGAAGCATGAAGCATGAAGCATGAAGCATGAAGCCCGAAGCATGAAGCATGAAGCATGAAGCATGAAGCATGAAGCCCGAAGCATGAAGCCTGAAACCTGAATCATGAAACCTGAAGCCCGAAGCATGAAGCATGAAGCATGAAGCATGAAGCATGAAGCCTGAAGCATGAAACATGAAGCCTGAAACCTGAATCATGAAACCTGAAGCCCGAAGCATGAAGCATGAAGCATGAAGCATGAAGCATGAAGCCTGAAGGATGAAGCATGAAGCATGAAGCATGAAGCATGAAGCATGAAGCATGAAGCCTGAAGGATGAAGCATGAAGCATGAAGCATGAAGCATGAAGCATGAAGCATGAAGCATGAAGCATGAAGCATGAAGCATGAAGCCTGAAGGATGAAGCATGAAGCATGAAGCCTGAAACCTGAATCATGAAACCTGAAGCCTGAAGCATGAAGCATGAAGCATGAAGCATGAAGCCTGAAGGATGAAGCATGAAGCATGAAGCCTGAAACCTGAATCATGAAACCTGAAGCCCGAAGCATGAAGCATGAAGCATGAAGCATGAAGCATGAAACATGAAGCCTGAATCATGAAACCTGAAGCCCGAAGCATGAAGCATGAAGCATGAAGCATGAAGCATGAAGCATGAAGCATGAAGCCTGAAGGATGAAGCATGAAGCATGAAGCCTGAAACCTGAATCATGAAACCTGAAGCCCGAAGCATGAAGCATGAAGCATGAAGCATGAAGCATGAAGCATGAAGCATGAAGCATTAAGCCTGTTAGTTTTATGGGAACAAAATGAGGAGACTGTGATGTTTCAGTGAAGCAGCTGTTGTGAAGTGAGCTCATACTGAACGTTGAGACTAACGTTTATAGAACAGAGACTGAAGCTCTTCTTTATCTGCTGCTCCGACCACAACACAGGACGCTGTTTTATATTTTAGCTTCTGAAAGGAAGATTGTGGTTTTTCTTCATTCAAACGTGACTTTGAACTGAAACCACAGTAACTTGTTGAAGTCGCTCATTAACTTCAGATCAACAGATTGAAATACATATTTTACACAGAATGAGGTCTGTGTCATTTTTAACCCAGAAGGACTCACGGCGACACTTTAAATATCCTGGAAAGTTCCTTTCATCCTTGATTTTAACTCTTGAAGTCCCTAAGTGACACATACTGAACATCCTGGTGAGGTCATGTGACAGTGAGGTCATTTGTGTACCAATGACATCACTTCCAAAATGGCTGCATGTGGTCAGCACATGTGGCAGAACTAGCTAATTTCAAAAAGCTTGTTTTTGTTGCTAAAGTTAAGTTTCAACACATTTAGCAATTCTAATGCTTTGATAACATGTCCTACATTACATCTAACCATGTTTATCAAACTCATTTATATATAAAAAGTTATGAAAATACTGACAGATATGTCTTATAATTGTCTCAGAAAACAAAGTGACATCTGTCACAATAAGACAAATAGTAATGAGCTGTTCAATTGATTTACCTGATTCAAATATGTTCAGTTAAAATATGTTCTGTTGCTGAATTCAAAAGACATTTAAACTTAACTTAAAATGTATTAAATTATTATTAAAATGAATTATAACAAAATGAAAGTAAAAATGTATATCAGTAAATAGAACACACAAACTAGATTTAACTCCTATGTTGGTCCTATTTCAAGGTAATTAAATGATTTATTTTGCAGTATTGATCAGGATGAAGATCATGAAGACATTTCTGTCTTGTAAAACAAATCTGAAAAAGATGTTTTGATTAAATCTAACCAGAAAGGTTATACTTTTGATATGTGTTGTGGAAATGCAAATAAAAAGGCAAATCTTTGTTACCAATCAAAAAATAGGTTAAATGACCTTTTAAAAATAGGAAAACATTCATACGTAAACGGCCATTGTGACATATACGTAACATTCCAGATCCTTGGCACTAGGGGGCAGTATTTGCTTCATTTAGTCAGTTTTCTTCTAGATCTTTAGTGTGTATTTAGCTTCTTAATATAAAACAGCATTCTGTCTGTTTTCTGCAGAACATTTAAAGGAACCATGAATCAGTAGAAGAGTGTGTTCAGAGGAGAGTTGAGATGTTCCAGATGAACCTGGATCAGTTTCAAAGCTTCATGGAGAAACAGAAACATCTTTTATTTATTGATTTATTTATTTCTAATCTAGCCTGAAAACCTTTTTTCTCTTGAATGAGTGAAGAGGAAAAGAGAGATTTATCAAAGCCAAAGTTTACAGGTGAGACGACAGAGAGCCCTTCCATCAACTGAACTACAGTCTACTGTGATTGTCATTATGCACCAGAACGAGTCACGACACCAGAAGAAGAAACCGAACACAGCTAGGAGCCATTTACCACATGCACTTCATCAACACATTGCATAGCTCTTCACTGTTTGTTTGCCCTTTAAAACTGTGCTTTTTGAAGAGAATCCCGTCGGTGGATCCGACCTTTTCTGCAAAAGCACAGAAGTCAGAAAAGCCCTGTTTGCTCTGCAGCGTCTCCCAAAGCGTCTCCGAGGAGCGAGGCGGTCCAGAGGAGACGTCGGAGACGCTCTCTCTCGGTATAAAATTAGCCCCGTCGTAGTTTCATCGCTCCAAAACACCGTCTTCTAAAGAGAAAGTTTTCATGCAGTAACTACTTTCCCTCTGAAACGTGTCTTCTGTGAGTCCAGACCAGAAGAAGACTCTCCGCCGGCGATAGAAAGGTCAGGCACTGAGTCGAGGTGGGTTGGAGGGTTTCAGGAGGAGACGTTGTGTCCTCTGAAGAGTCTCATATTCGTACGTGGAAGTTACTGCAGACAAAAACAGAAACAGGATGAGTTTCACCTGTTGGACCACAAAGATCCTTCAGAGGGACAGATGTCTCACGTGTTTCATCAAATCCCTTCAAAGATCAGCTAAAAACCGTCTTTGCTGACCTCCGGTGATTTAACGTCTCACCTCACCGCTGTGACGTCACAGTGTTCTGGAGCGTACGCTGTGACATCACTGGTGGGTGTGGTTTAAATGTGAAACACTGATCACGTCCGTCAGTGATGCAAAGAAATGGTGATTTGTGGTCAAGATATTGTTGTCGTAGAATCAAAACCTGTGCCTCTAAGTGCATGTTGGTGTACGTTAGTGCATGTGAGCGTGCATGTTAGCATGCTTTTTAGTGCACGTTAGTGCATGTGAGCGTGCCTTTAGTGCTTTGTTGTTGTTAGCATCATTAGCTGCTAGCTTGTAGGCTCACCGTCGCCATGGAGGCAAAAAGAAACGCTCTGACTTCTGTCCTGAGCAACTGGCTTTTTAAAGAGCTTCCTGACAGAAGTTTGATCGACCAATCACGGCGCATTATTGATGAGAGAGAGTTTAATAAAGACAGCAGAGTCCTGGTACCTGAGGAAGTCCGGAGCCTTTGAGACCATGTTCTCGAAGTCGGAGAAGGAGAGCTTGCTGTCCCCGTCCAGGTCGGCCTCCTCCATGGACTTATCACAGACCAGAGAGAGCTCCTCGGGGGTCAGCTCTCCTTTGGTCAGCTTGTTCAGGGTCATCTTCAGGTCCTCCTTACAGATGAAGTTGTCCCTGTTAAAGTCTGGACCACAACCACAAGATCACACTGAGGACTCTGGGGACTCTGGGGACTATGAGGACTATGAGGAACGACTGAGGACACCGAGGACACTGAAAGACACTGAGGACTCTGAGGACTATGAGGACTCTGTGGACTATGAGGAACGACTGAGGACACTGAGGACTCTGAGGAGACTGAGGAATCTGAGGAATCAGAGGACTCTGAGGACACCGAGGACTATGAGGACACCGAGGACACCGAGGACTATGAGGACTATGAGGACTATGAGGACTATGAGGACTATGAGGACACTGAGGACTCTGAGGACTATGAGGACACTGAGGACTATGAGGACGATGAGGACACCGAGGACTATGAGGACACTGAGGACTATGAGGACACTGAGGACTATGAGGACTATGAGGACACTGAGGACTATGAGGACACTGAGGACTCTGAGGACTATGAGGACACTAAGGACACTGAGGACTCTGTCTACCTGTCTACCTTCCTCTCCTCCATCTTACCGTAGATCCTGAAGGCGTAGATGGTCTTGAGCTCTCTGGGTGAAGTTTCACAGAGTGCAGAAAACATGTCGACGAAGTCGTTGAAGCTGAGGTTACCGTGTCTGTCCTCGGAGAACGTCTCCACGATTCTGTCTCTGAACGGGTTCTCCTGTCACACAGGTGAAGGATCACAGGTGAAGGTTTACAGGTGAAGGATCACAGGTGAAGGATCACAGGTGAAGGTTTACAGGTGAAGGATCACAGGTGAAGGATCACAGGTGAAGGATCACAGGTGAAGGATCACAGGTGAAGGATCACAGGTGATGGATCACAGGTGAAGGATCACAGGTGAAGGATCACAATGTGAAGGATCACAGGTGAAGGATCACAGGTGATGGATCACAGGTGAAGGATCACAGGTGAAGGATCACAGGTGAAGGATCACAGGTGAAGGATCACAGGTGATGGATCACAGGTGAAGGATCACAGGTGAAGGATCACAATGTGAAGGATCACAGGTGAAGGATCACAGGTGAAGGATCACAGGTGATGGATCACAGGTGAAGGATCACAGGTGAAGGATCACAGGTGATGGATCACAGGTGAAGGATCACAGGTGAAGGATCACAATGTGAAGGATCACAGGTGAAGGATCACAGGTGATGGATCACAGGTGAAGGATCACAATGTGATGGATCACAGGTGATGGATCACAGGTGAAGGATCACAGGTGAGGTGTCACAGGTGTAAAGAGGACTACCTACCTTGAGCTCCGGCATGGTGACGATGAGCGTCAGAGGAACCCTGATGTCGGGGTTGTTGGTGTAATCCAGCGGAACTAGATGAGGAGCGAGTTCACGATATCGACCGTGTAACCTGAAACATACGAGTCATGTGACACGATAAAACATCTCAACTACCAATGAAAACTCATGTTCCCTTGAGGATTAACCATTATAACTTTATTGATACTTAGTTTCTTTAAAATCACAGATTTATATTTTAATATTTTAGTTTATTTAAAATCACAGATTTATGTTTTAATATTTTAATTTATTTAAAATCATAGATTTATGTCTTAATGTTTTAGTTTATTTAAAATCATATGTTTTATCTCCGCATTCAAGTGGGCGGGGCTTAGGTAAAAAAGGTGATGTCACTAATCTGATTATTATTATTAATATAAACATATACTTTTATTGAGAAATTAGAAGAAAACATGTTTACAGAAGCTTTAAATTTCTCTATAAAGCTTCTAAACTCTGGAGCTTGAACATAAAACAGCTGATTATTATTAGATATATAATATATAATGTGTAGCCCCGCCCCCTCACTCAAAGGTGATAAAGGTGTGTTGTTGTTGTTGTTGTTGTTTGTTTCCCGGTAAACTCACCGCTGGATCTCCTTCCTGGTGAAAAAGGTGCAGTCCTGTAAACACACACACACACACACAGAGTCACAGACCCGGTGCTGGTCCCCAGGGGAGGATCCGCTTACACCCCGTCACTCAGCGTCACGTGATGCAGAGAGAGGGCGGCTCAGCCAATCACAGGCCTGCCTGCTCCTCTCCGTCTTAATTAAGGAGATGACGGATGTGTAGAGGAATCTGCTTCATGCTGTGTTGTTATTACAGTATAATAACAACAATAACAACAACAATAATAAAGATATTAATAATAATAATGATGGTTATGGACCAGGTCCAGACCTGAAACGCCTCCAGCTGCTCCTCCGTGAAGGTTGTCTGCTTGTTGCCCATCCTGCTCCTCTCCCATCACATCTCAGGTCTGTGAGCTCATTCAGGACCACATGGCGCATCCGGTCCAGCAGGAGACCCGGTCTACGCGTTCATGCTCCTGATCCGGCTCAGTATAGTTCTGGTCTCAGCTGCAGAGGAGAAGGTGATTTTTACGCCTCACCGGTGCGGGGGGGGGGGGGGGGGGGGGGCGGTGCGGGTATCAGCGTGATGTGTTCAGGGGCTGCTCGGAAAACACAATGTTCAGAGTTACAGACCTTTATACATGAAGGTGTTTATGAAGTGTTAAAATAAAACAAAGGAGTGAGAAATGCACGTTGTACAGTTCACATGATAATAATAATAATAATAATAATACATATGATAATAATAATGATCACTATTTTTATAACAGTTCTAATCATTTTATCATATAATTATTAAATGTATTATTATTCATTTATAGCAGCTTTTATTTCGAAATGTACTTTTGTTAGTGAAAGACTTATTTTCTAATCTAACTTCTCAGGACGGTGACGTCCCTAAACCCCGCCCTTGCGCATTCTGGCCAATCACAGCAGTTTACCTGAATAATACAGAAGCACCTGGGCCCCGTGCCACGTAAGTGGTTCACTAAGTCGATCAAATGTCCTATTAGCAGCCTAAATGAACGAGATGATTGAAGTCAGGCTATCTCGGTTTCTCCGAGGCTGATCCTCTCAAACAGTCTCGTTAATTCGAACCAGACGATCAGGTTCAGGATGATTGCGCGTGCCCGTCCTACTTCTAAAGGGGGAAGCGTGGATCACCCAAACCATGATGTTCTAACAGTACAATGTGAAATAAAGTCACAGAAAGAGCCTCTTTGTTCTCCGCTGACGAGCAGGAGATGATCATGAACGCATATGAGGAAGTCAAGACCGTCATCACGGCAAAATATAACAGCGGCACCGCTGAGAGGACGAGACAAGAAGCACGGCAACATATCAGACACGTTCAATGCGTCAGTGTTGGAAATGTATCGGCTCATTTTAATGCCTCATCACCCCAACCAATCACATGACATGTCTTTAATGTGCTGCTGGCAGTAGACTTCATGATGCATCATCCAATGAGATCTATAGCGACAATAATGATCTCAACTCTTTCAGAATAATAATAAAAACAAGCCCAACGAGGATCTCATGATACTCATTAATATGAGGATATATGTACTGTATGCCTCATGTATCATGTAGCCTACTATATATATATACATGTATGTGTAGATTACCATATAGAACTAGTTTGAATATGTGTGTGTGAGAATCTGTTTATGGGCGGATCAGTATGTGTGTGTGTATTATTCATAATCAGACATTCAATCAATTGAAGCAGTGAAAAGAAATAGTGTGTGATTCTCTCTGTTCTTATCATGAGTCACGTGGCACGGGGCCCTGAAGTGTAAATGTTGTAAATGTTGATTAATCAGTGAGAACATTAAGCGATATTTGTTTTTCAAATCGTTCATATTTATTAATTTATTAATTTATTCATGTATTCATGTATTCATTTATTCATTTATTCATTTATTCATTTATTCATTTATTCATTTATTTGTTGTTGTTATTGTCCTCAGAGATTCGGTCACGTGATGGTTAAATAACAACATGACATGACATGATCAGGGCCCCGTGCCACGTACGTGTCTAACTGAGTTAGCCGGATACTTTTCAGGATAAGATGACGTAGATCAGGCTTTTCGGTTCCACGAAGCAAGTTCGGCAAAATCACCATGGCAACACATCCAAAAGCTTGAACCTGCTCCAGCGCAGGCTAACTGAAGGTAGCTGGATAAGCTGTCACTCCCCCGGAAAACATGGCAGCTCCTGTCACATACGGTAGTCTGATGCGCTTGCGCATATACTGGGGGTTATACGGGAGTTGATGAAATGCATGTAAAGTGAGACACACGTGATCCTTAAAAGCAGCGGAGCAAACTAAGAAGCCTCTATTGCATTAATGTGCAGCTCCCTTCCTCAGAGATCCACTGATGAAGGAGGATATTAGTTAGATGAGCGTTTTATAGGGAGAGAGTTCTTCCACATCGCCAAGATCCGTTATCACATCATGATGACTTCCTATACGAGCGCTGTCCATTCTGCCCACAAGGAATCATTTATTTACAGAGCTTCTGGAGCAGACATTGAACACCACACTGCCTGTCCCACAGACTGGATGCAGCCTTGAGCTGTTGTGCGAGTGCTGCGTTGTTGTAGTGTCGGCGATGCGGAGAACATGGGGAAAGCCGCTGCATGCCGCGCTGTTGGTCAAGTTGATTTGGCGCTTAATAAACTTATGGATGTGTTCATTACATCACCATGGCACATATTGTGCTGACTCAGCATTCTGAGTCATGTGTGTGTGCTTAGGCAAGGCAAGGCAAGTTTATTTGTATAGCACATTTCAACAACAAGGTAATTCAAAGTGCTTCACATAAAACCATTAAAAGCATGAAAACATAAGGCAAAAGAAAAGGAGATTTAAAAACAATTAAAGAAACAGTGTAAGAAATAAAATTCAGTAGTAAAATGCAGAAATGCAGGAAATTGATTAATATATTAATTGAATGTGGTTCAATTAAAGGCAGCAGCAAACAGAAAGGTCTTCAATCTTGATTTAAATGAGCTGAGGGTCTCAGCAGACCTGCAGCTTTCTGGGACTTTGTTCCAGATATGTGGAGCAGAAAAACTGAACGCTGCTTCTCCATGTTTAGTTCTGACTCTGGGAACAGAAAGTAGACCGGTCCCAGACGACCTGAGGGGTCGGGATGGTTCATAAGGTAGCAGCAGATCAGAGATGTATTTTGGCCCAAAACCATTCAGTGCTTTGTAAACCAACAGCAGGATTTTAAAGTCAATTCTTTGTTGGACAGGAAGCCAGTGCAAAGACCTCAGAACTGGAGTGATGTGATCCACCCTCCTGGTCTTAGTGAGGACTCGAGCTGCAGCGTTCTGAATCAGCTGCAGCTTTCTGACGGACTTTTTACAGAGACCTGTAAACACACCATTACAGTAGTCCAGTCTGCTGAAGATAAATGCGTGGACAAGTTTTTCCAAATCCTGTTGAGACATAAGTCCTCTAATCCTTGATATATTCTTCAGGTGATAATAGGCTGATTTTGTAATTGTCTTGATATGGCTGTTCAGGTTGAGGTCTGAATCCATAACTACACCTAGATTTCTGGCTTGGTTTGTGGGTTTTAACATCAGTGACTGAAGCTGAGCGGTGATTTTCAATTGTTCGTCCTTGGTACCAAAAACAATTACTTCTGTTTTATCTTTGTTTAATTGAAGAAAATTCTGGCACATCCAGTTGTTGATTTGTTCAATGCAGTTACCCAGCCCTTGTATGGGATTATAGTCCCCTGGTGACATAGTTATGTAGATTTGTGTGTCGTCTGCATAATTATGATAACACACTTTGTTGTTTTCCATAATCTGAGCTAGTGGAAGCATGTACATGTTGAACAGAAGAGGCCCCAGTATTGAACCTTGGGGAACACCACATGTCATTTTAGTCAGCTCTGATGTGTAATCAGCTACAGACACAAAGTATTCTCGGCCCTTCAAGTAGGATTCAAACCAGCTTAGTGTGTACTTGCTCTCATGTCATCTTGATGGCTGGTTGCATACATGAGGTTAAAGCACTCATAATGATATGACAGTGTTATTAGTACAGCAGCAGATCATTACTGTAGAACATGATGAAGGTGGATCTTCCCTACGGCCGTCAGACTGCTGAACAGCTGAACCCCCTTAAGGACAGAGCGCCCCCCCCCCTCCCCTACTGGAATTATCTGCTCAATTGCACAATAATGTTTATGTCTACAGCTACTGTTGCACAATGTACATTCAAAGAGTTTACTTTTCTTCTTTTTTTCTTTAAAATTTTTTTATATTTCTATTTTTTCGTAGTTACTATATTCTATTTAGATTTTATACACTACTTATATATTCTGACGGCATCCAGTGTGGGCAGCAAAGTAAGAATTTCATTGTACAGGGAAACGTGTTTCTTTACTGCACATATGACAATAAAGCTTTGAATTGAATTGAATTGAATTGATGATGAGAACAGAGAGAATCACACACTATTTATCTTCACTGCTTCAGTTGATTGAATGTCTGATGAATAATACACACACACATACTGATCCGCCCACACACAGACTCACACACACATATTCACACTGCTAGTTCTATATGTGATCTACACATACATGTACATACACACATATAGTACATGATACATGAGGCATACAGTACATATATCCTCATATTAATGAGTATCATGAGATCCTCGTTGGGCTTGTTTTTATTATTATTCTGAAAGAGTTGAGATCATTATTGTCGCTATAGATCTCATTGGATGATGCATCATGAAGTCTACTGCCAGCAGCACATTAAAGACATGTCATGTGATTGGTTGGGGTGATGAGGCATTAAATGAGCCGATACATTTCCAACACTGACGCATTGAACGTGTCTGATATGTTGCCGTGCTTCTTGTCTCGTCCTCTCAGCGGTGCCGCTGTTATATTTTGCCGTGATGACGGTCTTGACTTCCTCATATGCGTTCATGATCATCTCCTGCTCGTCAGCGGAGAACAAAGAGGCTCTTTCTGTGACTTTATTTCACATTGTACTGTTAGAACATCATGGTTTGGGTGATCCACGCTTCCCCCTTTAGAAGTAGGACGGGCACGCGCAATCATCCTGATCGTCTGGTCGGATTAACGAGACTGTTTGAGAGGATCAGCCTCGGAGAAACCGAGATAGCCTGACTTCAATCATCTCGTTAATGTAGGCTGCTAATAGGACATTTGATCGACTTTGCTGAACCACTTACGTGGCACGGGGCCCAGGTTAAACTTTACCAGAGATTTAAAACAAATAAATGAAACTCAAGTTAACAGAAAACAAAGAAAAAGAAAAAGAAAAGAGAACAATAAATCAGTCTTTTGTGAATCATAATCACATTATTTGGGTTCAGTTTCACACAGAAACAGAAAGAAGAGAATGAAGAACTGAAGAAGAGAATGTTATGAACACAAGTAGTGAAAAAAATAAGCACCAATGACCAACAATGAAATAAGAAATATATATATATGTATAAATATATATACATATATATGTTATATATATATGTATATATTTATACATATATATATATATATTATATATATGTATATATATATATACATATATATATATATATTATATATATATGTATATATATATATAATATATATATATATATATATATGTTATATATATGTATATATATATATACATATATATATATATATTATATCTATATGTATATATATATATATATATATACATATAGATATAATATATATACATATATATATAACATATATATGTATATATATTTATACATATATATATGTATATATATAAGAATGACTAAACTCCATCCATCCATCTATCTTTCTATCCATCTGTCTGTCTGTCTGTCTCTCTGCCTGTCTGTCTGTCTGTCTCTCTGTCTGTCTCTCTCTCTCTCTCTGTCTATAACGTGGTGGTGGAGAAATCTTTCAGAGTGAGCCCTCCTCCTCTCTCTCTGTCTCTCTCCTAACAGAGGATCTTTGTCTCGTGCTCGTCCTCCCCTCAGAGTGAGCTCTCGTGCTCCTCTCCTCCAATCAGAGGATCTTTGATCGCTAATCAAACAGCAGGATGGCAGGCAGCGCGTGGAGGTCAATGGTGAGAAAAGAAGCGTCATAAACCACTGAGAGTCATAGAGGACGTTATAAACAGAGAAGAGTAGTTTAATACGTGAGAGTAGAAGGTTCACGGTGTTAACGGAGACTTTAGTACGCTATCCGTTAGCATGCTAGCATGCTAGCTAGGTGTGTGTGTCCTTCAGCGGGATGACACTCGACTGTAGTTAGCTCAGCATGTTAGCATGGTGTGTGTGTGTGTGTCCTTCAGACAGTAGCTGAAGCTAGCTGAGCTAACGGCAGCTAGCTAGCTGAGCTAACGGCTTAAAACCAAACTGTTTAAAAATGTACCAGTTTAAGGTCAGCTTGCATGTTGGGCTGAATCCACAGCTCGTAGAGAAGAAGCGAAGAACTCTTAAAGAAGAAGAGGCTGTGTTTAATTCGGCATAAATATATAAACTCCGCCATAGAGTTGTATGGCAGTAAAGATGTAGTTGATTTGAAACGATTCTGTAATAAACTCACATTCAGTTAGTCAAATAAAACTCCAAACTATGTGATTATCATGTGACTCTTATCAGGTTTAATGCATGTAAATATGCATAAATACAAGAATATTATTCTCCAAATGTTATGTTAATAATAACTTGATTTATTGGTAGAAGTTATTGGAATTAAAGCTATAACTTGTATGAATAAATGAGGGTAAAATTAAGAGTTGTAAGGTTGGTGCGAATGTAATAATTGTGTATATACTGTATATAATATGTATAGCTATGTGATGAATGAGGAGCAGCTGTTTAACGTGACCTTCATGTCTCTCAGCTGTCTCAGGTGGTGGGGGGGGCAACAAGGAGACACACTCTGTCCTCAGCTTCCTTCTCCAGAGGGGTGAGGAGACACACACACACACACACACACACTAACACAGTGATTTTCAACCGCTGTGCCGTGAGAGATCGTCAGCTGTGCCGTGGGAAAATGTCCAATAAAATATTATTTATTTGTTGCAAATACTTTGCCATTGTTGAGCGTCTGAGCTGCAACATAGTGTCTGGCTAAGTAATACATAGTCTGCATGCCAGTGGGGGGCAGTAGGCAGCGCAGTAATGACCGTGTTCATGTAGGACAGTAGAATGAAATGACGGGAGAGGTTGAGGTGACAAGACGAACAGCGATGGAGAAATATTTGAAAAGGAAAAATGCAGACTCTGAACTGGGCCCCGGACAACATAACCCAGATGAAAAGCCTCATAAGGATCAACACATTGAGAGACTTGTCATTAAATTGTCAGCATATATCGGCTCGCCAGAACATATCATGTTTATCATAACTGGCCCGCCATACCACGGAGCTCCGGGACCAAAAGTGGCGATGTGAGCTGGTTTCATGTGCAACATAACGAAGCATCTCACTGCACTGAACCTGCAGCTCCAGGGACGTATGACCACAGACACGTATGATCACAGACATGTGTGATCACATACATGTATGTGATCACACATGTATGTGATCACAGACATGTGTGACGCAGTGAGAGCGTTCCAGGCCAAGCTGCGCCTGTGGGAGACTCGGATGCAGAAGAAACTTGTGTCACTGTCCGTGTCTCCACCGCTGTGTTCCTGACTGCATATGTTGCTGATAAACTGGTGCACTCGGCACAGAGTTCACTCGGTGATTTGCCGACTTTGCAGCTCAGAAATTTAAATCTGAACTGCTCAGCAATCCGTTTGCAGTTGAGGTGGAAAGAGCACCTGTGGAGCTGATAGACCTCCAGTGTGATGACACTCAAGGTAAAGTGTGACTCTGTGGACGCTGCACAGTGTCCAAGCTTCACTTGAAACGATGCCTCAACTCCGCCTCCATGCTGCTCAAACGCTCTGCATGTTTGGAAGCACATACCTGTGTGAGCAGCTGTTCTCTGTGATGAAGATGAACAAAAACCCACACAGGAGTCTCACTGATGCACCTTCACTCCATCGTGAGGGTTTCCACAGAACCTAACCCCAGACATTAATGAACTGGCAGCCAAGAGAAGATGCCAAACATCTGGCTCTGGTACGTATGCATAACATCATGCAGCCGACCTCAACATGTATTCTGTTTGCACTTTGTCCAATATCCCTTCTCTCCTGTTCATTGCATGGCGACTCTATTTGGCCCTCAACGGAGTCACAACTTCTTATTGTGTCTCTCTGTGATTGAGTTTGACATCATGGCAGATACAGTATGCTGCTTATGCTAAAAGGTGTCATTTTGTAACGTTTTTGGTTGTTGGTGTGCCGCGGCTCAGAAAAGGTTGAAAAACACACGCACACTAACACACACACACTAACACACACACACTCACACACACACACTCACACACACACTAACACACACACACTAACACACACACACTAACACACACACTAACACACACACACTAACACACACACACTAACACACGCACACTAACACACACACACTAACACACACACACTAACACACACACACTAACACACACACACTAACACACACACACTAACACACACACACTAACACACACACACTAACACACACACACTAACACACACATACTAACACACATACTAACACACACACACTAACACACACACACTAACACACACACACACTGACCACCTGTCTGTCTCTCGTCTCCACAGATGCAGACGGTCACACTGATCTCAGGTGACGGGATCGGACCAGAGATCTCTACGGCCGTCATGAAGATCTTTGAGGCTGCAAAGGTCAGTGATGTCACACCTTGATCCAGATGTTTTCAAACGAGCAGCTCGTTGCTCACCTTGATCCAGATGTTTTCAAACGAGCAGCAGCAGCTCGTTGCTCACCTTGATCCAGATGTTTTCAAACGAGCACCAGCAGCTCGTTGCTCACCTTGATCCAGATGTTTTCAAACGAGCACCAGCAGCTCGTTGCTCACCTTGATCCAGATGTTTTCAAACGAGCAGCAGCAGCTCGTTGCTCACCTTGATCCAGATGTTTTCAAACGAGCACCAGCAGCTCGTTGCTCACCTTGATCCAGATGTTTTCAAACGAGTAGCAGCAGCTCGTTGCTCACCTTGATCCAGATGTTTTCTAACGAGCAGCAGCAGCTCGTAGCTCACCTTGATCCAGATGTTTTCAAGCGAGCAGCAGCAGCTCGTTGCTCACGTTGATCCAGATGTTTTCTAACGAGCAGCAGCAGCTCGTTGCTCACCTTGATCCAGATGTTTTCTAACGAGCAGCAGCAGCTCGTTGCTCACCTTGATCCAGATGTTTTCTAACGAGCAGCAGCAGCTCGTTGCTCACCTTGATCCAGATGTTTTCTAACGAGCAGCAGCAGCTCGTTGCTCACCTTGATCCAGATGTTTTCTAACGAGCAGCAGCAGCTCGTTGCTCACCTTGATCCAGATGTTTTCTAACGAGCAGCAGCAGCTCGTTGCTCACCTTGATCCAGATGTTTTCTAACGAGCAGCAGCAGCTCGTTGCTCACCTTGATCCAGATGTTTTCTAACGAGCAGCAGCAGCTCGTTGCTCAACTTGATCCAGATGTTTTCTAACGAGCAGCAGCAGCTCGTTGCTCACCTTGATCCAGATGTTTTCAAGCGAGCAGCAGCAGCTCGTTGCTCACGTTGATCCAGATGTTTTCTAACGAGCAGCAGCAGCTCGTTGCTCACCTTGATCCAGATGTTTTCTAACGAGCAGCAGCAGCTCGTTGCTCACCTTGATCCAGATGTTTTCTAACGAGCAGCAGCAGCTCGTTGCTCACCTTGATCCAGATGTTTTCTAACGAGCAGCAGCAGCTCGTTGCTCACCTTGATCCAGATGTTTTCTAACGAGCAGCAGCAGCTCGTTGCTCACCTTGATCCAGATGTTTTCTAACGAGCAGCAGCAGCTCGTTGCTCACCTTGATCCAGATGTTTTCTAACTAGCAGCAGCAGCTCGTTGCTCACCTTGATCCAGATGTTTTCTAACGAGCAGCAGCAGCTCGTTGCTCACCTTGATCCAGATGTTTTCTAACGAGCAGCAGCAGCTCGTTGCTCACCTTGATCCAGATGTTTTCTAACGAGCAGCAGCAGCTCGTTGCTCACGTTGTTTTACCTTCAGGCTCCGATCAGCTGGGAGGAGAGGAACGTGACGGCCATTAAAGGACCGGGTGGAAGATGGATGATCCCTCCTGATGCTAAAGAGTCTATGGACCGCAGCAAGATCGGCCTGAAAGGTGAGCAACATCTGGACTACAACATACAGATGTTCTGTAGTTCAGGAGACGTGCTGACTAAACTCTTAGAGACAAAGATCCTCTGAGCGACATCTGGACTACAACATACAGATGTTCTATCTAGATCAGGGGTGTCCAAACTTTTTTCAAAGAGGGCCAGATTTGATCATGTGAAAATGCCCAAGGGCCAACAGTCCCTGCTGACATTATTTTAAACAATACAAGTAGCCTATACATTAGTGGTGTCACGGATCACGGATCGATCCGTGATCCGTTCGGATCAGCCCTCACGGTTCGGATCACTTGTGAACCGCGGATCAATCGAGTATTTTTTTTCTTTTTTTTTTACAGCGTAATCATCATAGTGTGTAATAAAGTTCTACTGCTGCTGTTCCTTTTCAAGTAACAAGTCCCCGAATATCAATGCAGAGTGTCAGTGAACAGATATAAAGCAGTAGTGTGTTCAGTGAACGGAGCAGCTTAGAAGCATTTAACGGTGAAGTCATGGCGAGCGGAGGAACGTCAGAAGCCGCGGCGTCATTTAAGTTGCAAGTTTGGGAACATTTTGTCTTCCCTGTAACGTATAATGACGGATGAGGGTGGTGGACGAAACCGTTACAGTATGTAGGCGTTATTTAAAGAGACACACGACAACGGCAAAACATCGGCATGTCCACACATATGAAGAGACACCATCCCGTCTGTCAGCGACGGGGACACTCCGGTGTAGAAAACAAAGGATTTCTAAATCTGGTTAAAATGCTTGAGCCACGCTACGAAATCCACTCACGCACCCACTTCAGTGTGAAGCTGTTCCAGACCTCTATGAGAAGGAAAAGACTGTAGAGACTGCTTTCACCACGGCGGAGTGATTCTTAGTCCGGTGCTGTAGACACGCCCCCTCTGTGAGAGTCACACAGACACACACCTGGGGCAGGTGCTGTAGACACGCCCCCTCTGTGAGAGTCACACA
>JAFEUB010000273.1:107500-110000 GCA_024529925.1 Ophthalmolycus amberensis | reverse complement strand
AAGTGTTTAGTCTCTCAGATTTTAATTGTATTCATAATAAAGTTATTGAGGGAAACATCAGATCATGAAAACACAAATCTTTCTAATAAATGTAGAAAGTTGTTTGTGGTCCTTTTATTGTTCAGACTACAATGAACATTTAAACCAGATGTTGAATCATAAACCTAATCAAATATAAACTAGAGTTTAATCTGTGATCCGTCTTCACTCTGGTGTTAAACTCAGGCCATATCTACACTAGGCCGTGTCTCGTTGGATGCAGAGTTCTCAAATAGAACCGATCTCCGTCCACGCGGAGTTTTCAGCATTATTGGAGCATCCACACGGCAGCCTTCAAGGCGGACAGCACGTGACCATTAACGTACACTGGGCATGCACGTGATGGTGTAAACAGGAAGTGGATTGCTTGCTTAGTTAAAAAAAAATATGACAGAGTAATAAAGTAGTCTTTAATAATGAAAGGTTGTATTTGATACTTAAGATCTTCCTCTATAAACTCAGACAGTTCGTGGAAAGTTTTAGAAGTTTTATTTTTCAGACGTAGTTACAGCGCTGCGGGTCTGTCTGTCTCTATATAAATATCTCTCTCTCTCTCTCACATCAACTTTACTTTAAAATCAACACTTACACGGCAACGTTTACTCGATTATGGTCCATAAATGTGGTCAACACACGTCGATCACTCGCTTCCTCTGTGTTGTTGTCTGTTGTTGCCGTGGGGGCTGATGAATGTAACGTTAGCTCCATTGGGGTATTCCTTCTTGTGATACGGCATCAGGGGATAAACTGGGTCACCCAGCAGAAAAAACAGGGACATCATCTTTGCCCTCTATCAATTCTTTAGGGCATTTGCTCCATCTTTTAGGGCACAACATCATGCAACAGGTCCGACTCGCTAGCTTCTAAGCTAATTTTAACATTACCGCCAATGGGGAAATGCTAACCGCGATTAGCATTAGCGAATATAATATATCTTCGTACATATTTTCATGAAGAAATACTTGCAGACTAAGGTCTCTCAAGGCTACCAAACGGAAAAAGTAAAACGAATCAGCGTCGATCACTAGTTTCCTCTGTGTTGTCTGTTTGTAGCTGTAGCTCTGAATAGCATTTATTGGTAACTGTAGCTTCAGACTGCCGCTCCGTGGGGGCTGATCGCCGATGGTCAAGCAGCTCGCTCATCGCTCGAAGAACAGCTCGCCTCCTCCGCATGTAGGCATTAGCAGCATTGTAAAATGACGAATTTAACTCCACAATAGCTGCTACTACAGACAACAAAGCAAGCAAGGCTTGCCATTATCCATGTTGAAATGAATCGCTGCTGGTCGCCGGCTGTTTGTTTTCTTCCGGGTACGGGTCACGTGATAGTGAGTGTGACGAATCAGGGACGGAGACGTCATGGCTGGTAATAACCAATCCAGTAGCGAGCACGGGTGTGGGCTCATTTTTTTCTAACAGACATCCGTATCCGACGTCTACACTCAACCAAAACCCCGGAGTTCTCAGATACCTCCAACCTCGGCGGAGTTTTCAGGTTCCTCCGTTAAGGCTGCTCCAAAACTCCGGCGTGGTGTGGCTGCTCAGTGTAAACGTAGGAAAAGTGGAGTAGTGTGGATATAGCCTCAGTCAGTCAGTCCGATCGGCTGCAGCGTCCAATCACATGACTGATGAACAGTGAGGGGGCGTGTCGGCCGTTAAAACACTTCCTGGAAGTCTGTTCTCGTGGGCCCTCGGTAGGGTTGGGTATCGTTTGGGTTTTTTTCCGATACCGGTGCTAAAACGATACTTTTAAAACGATACCGGTGCCAAAACACTTGGCTTCAAACGACAGCTTCTAACTTTTTAACTTCAAACTATGAACAATATGTTAACTGTTAACAGTTTACAGCATACTTAAATAAATAAAAATAAATAAACACACACACACTCTACACACACTACAGCTTCAAACTTCAGCAATTATTTTGCAGAAATATGAGCATATTTGCCTTCTCTTGCAAAATAAGACCTCTCCTGAATTATTTTATTTAACCAGTTGGTGGCGCCAATTCGCCGTTTGCCAGCAGCCACTACACCTCAAAGAAGAAGAAAGTTTTGCGTGCCTGTGTTGTGCCGGATGTCGATGGAGGAAGTCCGTAGCCTGCCAGCCGTTTGACAGATCTCGTTCTTTGTTCTTTTCTATAAATCATGGCCGCAGCGTCGTCAGAATGATGGAGCGGTTTGTTTCTAAGCGCGCACGGCTCGTCCGGTTGTAATAATACTGAGTGAGGAGCGGAGGACCGATGCTATCGTTAGCATCGGTCCTAGGACGAGCTAACCTAGGACGGAGTCATCAGAGTAGTGTAAAACAAGTATTTCAATCGGCTCAGGCACCGAAAGGAAGCACCGAAATCTGCGTTGCATTTCGGTCCGGTAGATACCGGTCGTATAGGAACCGGTACCATACCGGCACCGGTTTTCAGTTCCCAACCCGGGAATTATGGCGGCACAGAAACAACTT
>JAFEUB010000273.1:67500-92500 GCA_024529925.1 Ophthalmolycus amberensis | reverse complement strand
ACTAGAGGATGTAGAGGGCAAATGCATAATATTATGTTCAGCAAAACATATCCACTTGATGCATCAGGTCAGTGTTTAGAGAAAGGACGCCTGCCTTGTAAACTCCTATGGGCCTGATTTGAGCACAATAGACAAAGGTTTTGCTCAAGCTGAATCTGCAATTGGGCGACTGCTACCATCATAACTCCATCTGATCATCCACAACATGACTCAAATATCAAAACATGATCAATACTAAAGCAGCAACACAGTCATTACTTGAAACTGAAAAATGTCCTGTTCATCTTCAAAAAAAGTTGGTTTTCAAAATTGCGAGAATTCAGTCTCGCTCTTCTTGGGCTGAAGACTAGTCCTGCGATGCTAAATATCCTTTTACAGGCCGCTGAGGCAGGTAGAGGTGTGTTCAGCGTCACACACAGCTTGCGCACTGCTGCGAAGGATTCCCCGAATGCTAACGCCAATGCTAACGCTAATGCTAATGCTGCGCTCTCTCGGCTCCCATCAATCCTATGGTGTGGTGGCTAGCTATAGCTAACGTTAGCCAACTAGTGCTGCACAACTGTCAACACTTCCTCATCTCACTAACTCGCTAGCGATCCACGGGTGTTGGTCTTCGTCACCACCGTCGTTTGTTGTTCCATCATGAAATCAGTCATCGTAGAGTGGAATTCTACTCAGGTAGTCGCCCGCTAGCTTATAGCATGTAGCATCCTGGGCATCACTGGGAATCAAAACACCGCGGCTTTGAGAGCGCATTAACGTGATTAACCAATGATTTAACTTGCTGCTAGGACCACTGATTCACCAAACCTGCTTGCTTGCAGTCTGTGTTCCACCACAGTCCCCGACGCTGCTCTCAGGATTCATTTTGTTTCTAAAGATAGATTTGATTTTGTAGCGAGTAACGAAGGTTTCAGGGGAAATGTATCGGAGTAAAAGTATCAGTTTTCTTTGCAAAATGTAGTGAAGTAAAAGTAAACAGAAATATAAGTAGTAAAGTAAAGTACAGATACCCAAAAAAACTACTTAAGTACAGTAACGAAGTATTTCTACTTCGTTACTATACACCACTGGCGTTCAGTGACGTCGTGCTGCGTTCAGTGACGTCGTGCTGCGTTCAGTGACGTCGTGCTGCGTTCAGTGACGGCAGAGTCGTGACGTCGTGCTGCGTTCAGTGACGTCGTGCTGCGTTCAGTGACGTCGTGCTGCGTTCAGTGACGGCAGAGTCGTGACGTCGTGCTGCGTTCAGTGACGGCAGAGTCGTGACGTCGTGCTGCGTTCAGTGACGGCAGAGTCGTGACGTCGTGCTGCGTTCAGTGACGTCGTGCTGCGTTCAGTGACGTCGTGCTGCGTTCAGTGACGTCGTGCTGCGTTCAGTGACGGCAGAGTCGTGACGTCGTGCTGCGTTCAGTGACGTCATGCTGCGTTCAGTGACGGCAGAGTCGTGACGTCGTGCTGCGTTCAGTGACGTCATGCTGCGTTCAGTGACGGCAGAGTCGTGACGTCGTGCTGCGTTCAATGACGTCGTGCTGCGTTCAGTGACGGCAGAGTCGTGACGTCGTGCTGCGTTCAGTGACGGCAGAGTCGTGACGTCGTGCTGCGTTCAGTGACGTCGTGCTGCGTTCAGTGACGGCAGAGTCGTGACGTCGTGCTGCGTTCAGTGACGGCAGAGTCGTGACGTCGTGCTGCGTTCAGTGACGTCGTGCTGCGTTCAGTGACGGCAGAGTCGTGACGTCGTGCTGCGTTCAATGACGTCGTGCTGCGTTCAGTGACGGCAGAGTCGTGACGTCGTGCTGCGTTCAGTGACGTCGTGCTGCGTTCAGTGACGTCGTGCTGCGTTCAGTGACGGCAGAGTCGTGACGTCGTGCTGCGTTCAGTGACTGTAAACTTTGTGTTTCAGGTGCTGACTGGAGATCTGGGAGGAAACTCCAAGTGTTCGGAGTTTACAGCTGAAATCTGCCGTCGTATCCAGGACCTGGACTAAAGACCTAGACCCCCCCCCCCCCCCCTCCAGCTGTGACTGGACTCAGTCTGAGCTTCTAGTTTTTCTGTATCTACATGAAGAATCTATATATTTTTTTCTGTGAGGTCAAGAAAGGGGTGGGTCTTAAGACGTGGGCGGGGCTTGTTTTGCAGCTACCTGACTAGTTAACAGGATGAAACATTCACAGCTAAGATACGCACAAGTGTCACATGACCAAGAGTCTTCATCATAACAGCTTTTGTTTCTTCAGATATTTGCTATTTTTTTAACGGTAATCTGGTGAAAACCGTAATTTATTTATTGTTTTTCTGTTTGTCTTCTGCTGGTCTTTAATATCAGAAATATATAAAAACATTCTCATTAAAAAGGCTGTTTGACAACAACCAACACACTTCACAGGATCCTGGTTCATCAATAATGACAACATATTCATCAGCCGTTTTATTTAAAAAATGACACAAATATATAATATATACACAATATATATTTTATATATGTGTATATAAATATATTATATTTATATAATATATATATCATATATGATGTATATATAATATATATTAAAATACATAGTAAATATACATCGTAAAGTTAGAAGTATAAAGTATCAGAACATGGAAGTACTTGTATAAATACAGTACTTGAGTAAATGTACTTAGTTACTTTCAGCATTATTTTTTCTACATCTTAGTTTTTATTTAATATTTTGTCATCAGCTCCTCTGAGTCTTGAGCTTTTGGAGGACACGCCCCTCCCACGCTGACGTCACGGGGCAACGCCCCCCTCCGTTCCAGGCTGTGACAAGCTGTCAGAGACGGACCGGAAACACGGCGACGTAACCTGCAAAATAAAAGCTCATGATTGAGTCAAGTCTAGGTGATTTAATTTTTGTTTTTAGATTTAATTACGTTGAAATTGATCATTTTATACGAACACCTTTCAATTAATAAAGATGTGTTTATGGACATGGTCAGAGTATAAAAATAAGATTATTTATAATAAGATGACTTGGAACACATGAACATAAACTTAATATAAACACTGAACATTTACAGAACAAATGAAGACATACATAGAGACATGGAAATATAATTTAAGGTCTCATATTGAATAATTAAAAACATCATTAATCAACAAACATGAAGAACATTGTATCATATCAATTGTTGATTAATAATCTCAAACGTAAGAAAATGATTTTTTACGTTTTACATTCACTGGTTGTGTGACAATCGACTGATTGAGAGTGATTGTTTAAGATCAATAATTAAGCTTTAATAAATATATAGAAACACTAACACACCTGAGGAAGTCAGTGGTGTAAAGTAACTAAGTATTAGATCGAGACGCTGCCTCGGTGTGTTGGTGCGCGTTGTGTTTTGTGTTAGTTCTTAGTTGTTAGTTCTCAGTTAGTTGTGTTAGTTCTTAGTTAGTTAGTTCTCAGTTGTGTTAGTTCTTAGTTGTGTTAGTTCTTAGTTGTGTTAGTTCTTAGTTAGTTGTGTTAGTTCTTAGTTGTGTTAGTTCTCAGTTGTGTTAGTTCTCAGTTGTGTTCTTAGTTGTGTGAGTTCTTAGTTGTGTTAGTTCTTAGTTAGTTGTGCTAGTTCTTAGTTGTGTTAGTTCTTAGTTAGTTGTGTTAGTTCTTAGTTGTGTTAGTTCTCAGTTAGTTGTGTTAGTTCTTAGTTAGTTGTGTTAGTTCTCAGTTAGTTGTGTTAGTTCTCAGTTAGTTGTGTGAGTTCTTAGTTGTGTTAGTTCTTAGTTAGTTGTGTTAGTTCTTAGTTGTGTTAGTTCTCAGTTAGTTGTGTTAGTTCTTAGTTAGTTGTGTTAGTTCTCAGTTAGTTGTGTTAGTTCTCAGTTAGTTGTTAGTTCTTAGTTAGTTGTGTTAGTTCTTAGTTGTGTTAGTTCTTAGTTGTGTTAGTTCTTAGTTGTGTTAGTTCTCAGTTAGTTGTGTTAGTTCTTAGTTAGTTGTGTTAGTTCTTAGTTAGTTCTTAGTTGTGTTAGTTCTCAGTTAGTTGTGTTAGTTCTCAGTTAGTTGTGTTAGTTCTTAGTTAGTTGTTAGTTGTGTTAGTTCTTAGTTAGTTGTGCTAGTTCTTAGTTAGTTGTGTTAGTTCTCAGTTAGTTGTGTTAGTTCTCAGTTAGTTGTGTTAGTTCTTAGTTAGTTGTTAGTTCTTAGTTAGTTGTTAGTTCTCAGTTAGTTGTGTTAGTTCTCAGTTAGTTGTGTTAGTTCTCAGTTGTGTTCTTAGTTAGTTGTGTTAGTTCTTAGTTAGTTGTGTTAGTTCTCAGTTAGTTGTGTTAGTTCTCAGTTAGTTGTGTTAGTTCTTAGTTAGTTGTGTTAGTTCTCAGTTAGTTGTGTTAGTTCTCAGTTAGTTGTGTTAGTTCTCAGTTAGTTGTGTTAGTTCTTAGTTAGTTGTGTTAGTTCTCAGTTAGTTGTGTTAGTTCTCAGTTGTGTTAGTTCTGTTGTGTTAGTTCTGTTAGTTGTGTTAGTTCTCAGTTAGTTGTGTTAGTTCTTAGTAAGTTGTGTTAGTTCTTAGTTAGTTCTCAGTTAGTTGTGTTAGTTCTTAGTTAGTTGTGTTAGTTCTCAGTTAGTTGTGTTAGTTCTCAGTTAGTTGTGTTAGTTCTCAGTTAGTTGTGTTAGTTCTCAGTTAGTTGTTAGTTCTCAGTTAGTTGTGTTAGTTCTCAGTTAGTTGTGTTAGTTCTCAGTTAGTTGTTAGTTCTCAGTTAGTTGTGTTAGTTCTTAGTAAGTTGTGTGAGTTCTTAGTTGTGTTAGTTCTTAGTTAGTTGTGCTAGTTCTTAGTTAGTTGTGTTAGTTCTTAGTTAGTTGTGTGAGTTCTTAGTTGTGTTAGTTCTTAGTTAGTTGTGCTAGTTCTCAGTTAGTTGTCTTAGTTCTCAGTTAGTTGTGTTAGTTCTCAGTTAGTTGTGTTAGTTCTCAGTTAGTTGTGTTAGTTCTCAGTTAGTTGTGTGAGTTCTTAGTTGTGTTAGTTCTTAGTTAGTTGTGTTAGTTCTCAGTTGTGTTAGTTCTCAGTTAGTTGTGTTAGTTCTCAGTTAGTTGTGTTAGTTCTTAGTTAGTTGTGTTAGTTCTCAGTTAGTTGTGTTAGTTCTTAGTTGTGTTAGTTCTTAGTTGTGTTAGTTCTCAGTTAGTTGTTAGTTCTTAGTTAGTTGTGTTAGTTCTTAGTTAGTTGTGTTAGTTCTTAGTTGTGTTAGTTCTCAGTTAGTTGTTAGTTCTTAGTTGTGTTAGTTCTTAGTTGTGTTAGTTCTTAGTTAGTTGTGTTAGTTCTCAGTTAGTTGTGTTAGTTGTTAGTTAGTTGTGTTAGTTCTTAGTTAGTTGTGTTAGTTCTTAGTTAGTTGTGTTAGTTCTCAGTTAGTTGTGTTAGTTGTCAGTTAGTTGTGTTAGTTCTTAGTTAGTTGTTAGTTCTTAGTTGTGCTAGTTCTTAGTTAGTTGTGTTAGTTCTCAGTTAGTTGTGTTAGTTCTCAGTTAGTTGTGTTAGTTCTCAGTTAGTTGTGTTAGTTCTTAGTTAGTTTAGTTCTTAGTTAGTTGTGTTCTTAGTTAGTTGTGTTAGTTCTCAGTTGTGTTCTTAGTTAGTTGTGTTAGTTCTCAGTTAGTTGTGTTAGTTCTCAGTTAGTTGTGTTAGTTCTCAGTTAGTTGTGTTAGTTCTTAGTTAGTTGTGTTAGTTCTCAGTTAGTTCTCAGTTGTGTTAGTTCTGTTGTGTTAGTTCTCAGTTAGTTGTGTTAGTTCTCCGTTAGTTGTGTTAGTTCTCAGTTAGTTGTGTTAGTTCTCAGTTAGTTGTGTTAGTTCTCAGTTAGTTGTTAGTTCTCAGTTAGTTGTGTTAGTTCTCAGTTAGTTGTGTTAGTTCTCAGTTAGTTGTGTTAGTTCTCAGTTAGTTGTGTTAGTTCTCAGTTAGTTGTGTTAGTTCTCAGTTAGTTGTGTTAGTTCTCAGTTAGTTGTGTTAGTTCTCAGTTAGTTTTGTTAGTTCTTAGTTAGTTGTGTTAGTTCTCAGTTAGTTGTTAGTTCTCAGTTAGTTGTGTTAGTTCTCAGTTAGTTGTGTTCTCAGTTAGTTGTGTTAGTTCTCAGTTAGTTGTGTTAGTTCTCAGTTAGTTGTGTTAGTTCTCAGTTAGTTCTTAGTTAGTTGTGCTAGTTCTTAGTTAGTTGTGCTAGTTCTTAGTTAGTTGTGTTAGTTCTCAGTTAGTTGTGTTAGTTCTCAGTTAGTTGTGTTAGTTCTCAGTTAGTTGTGTTAGTTCTCAGTTAGTTGTGCTAGTTCTTAGTTAGTTGTGTTAGTTCTTAGTTAGTTGTGTTAGTTCTCAGTTAGTTGTTAGTTCTTAGTTAGTTGTGTTAGTTCTCAGTTAGTTGTGTTAGTTCTCAGTTGTGTTAGTTCTGTTGTGTTAGTTCTCAGTTAGTTCTCAGTTAGTTGTGTTAGTTCTCAGTTAGTTGTGTTAGTTCTCAGTTAGTTGTGTTAGTTCTCAGTTAGTTCTTAGTTAGTTGTGCTAGTTCTTAGTTAGTTGTGCTAGTTCTCAGTTAGTTGTGTTAGTTCTCAGTTAGTTGTGTTAGTTCTCAGTTAGTTGTGTTAGTTCTCAGTTAGTTGTGTTAGTTCTCAGTTAGTTGTGCTAGTTCTTAGTTAGTTGTGTTAGTTCTCAGTTAGTTGTGTTAGTTCTCAGTTAGTTCTTAGTTAGTTGTGTTAGTTCTTAGTTGTGCTAGTTCTTAGTTAGTTGTTAGTTCTCAGTTAGTTGTGTTAGTTCTCAGTTAGTTGTGTTAGTTCTCAGTTAGTTGTGTTAGTTCTCAGTTGTGTTAGTTCTGTTGTGTTAGTTCTCAGTTAGTTGTGTTAGTTCTCAGTTAGTTGTGTTAGTTCTCAGTTAGTTGTGTTAGTTCTCAGTTAGTTGTGTTAGTTCTCAGTTAGTTGTGTTAGTTCTCAGTTGTGTTAGTTCTGTTGTGTTAGTTCTCAGTTAGTTGTGTTAGTTCTTAGTAAGTTGTGTTAGTTCTTAGTTAGTTCTCAGTTAGTTGTGTTAGTTCTTAGTTAGTTGTGTTAGTTCTCAGTTAGTTGTGTTAGTTCTCAGTTAGTTGTGTTAGTTCTCAGTTAGTTGTGTTAGTTCTCAGTTAGTTGTTAGTTCTCAGTTAGTTGTGTTAGTTCTCAGTTAGTTGTGTTAGTTCTCAGTTAGTTGTTAGTTCTCAGTTAGTTGTGTTAGTTCTTAGTAAGTTGTGTGAGTTCTTAGTTGTGTTAGTTCTTAGTTAGTTGTGCTAGTTCTTAGTTAGTTGTGTTAGTTCTTAGTTAGTTGTGTGAGTTCTTAGTTGTGTTAGTTCTTAGTTAGTTGTGCTAGTTCTCAGTTAGTTGTCTTAGTTCTCAGTTAGTTGTGTTAGTTCTCAGTTAGTTGTGTTAGTTCTCAGTTAGTTGTGTTAGTTCTCAGTTAGTTGTGTGAGTTCTTAGTTGTGTTAGTTCTTAGTTAGTTGTGTTAGTTCTCAGTTGTGTTAGTTCTCAGTTAGTTGTGTTAGTTCTCAGTTAGTTGTGTTAGTTCTTAGTTAGTTGTGTTAGTTCTCAGTTAGTTGTGTTAGTTCTTAGTTGTGTTAGTTCTTAGTTGTGTTAGTTCTCAGTTAGTTGTTAGTTCTTAGTTAGTTGTGTTAGTTCTTAGTTAGTTGTGTTAGTTCTTAGTTGTGTTAGTTCTCAGTTAGTTGTTAGTTCTTAGTTGTGTTAGTTCTTAGTTGTGTTAGTTCTTAGTTAGTTGTGTTAGTTCTCAGTTAGTTGTGTTAGTTGTTAGTTAGTTGTGTTAGTTCTTAGTTAGTTGTGTTAGTTCTTAGTTGTGTTAGTTCTCAGTTAGTTGTGTTAGTTGTCAGTTAGTTGTGTTAGTTCTTAGTTAGTTGTTAGTTCTTAGTTGTGCTAGTTCTTAGTTAGTTGTGTTAGTTCTCAGTTAGTTGTGTTAGTTCTCAGTTAGTTGTGTTAGTTCTCAGTTAGTTGTGTTAGTTCTCAGTTAGTTGTGTTAGTTCTTAGTTAGTTTAGTTCTTAGTTAGTTGTGTTCTTAGTTAGTTGTGTTAGTTCTCAGTTGTGTTCTTAGTTAGTTGTGTTAGTTCTCAGTTAGTTGTGTTAGTTCTCAGTTAGTTGTGTTAGTTCTCAGTTAGTTGTGTTAGTTCTTAGTTAGTTGTGTTAGTTCTCAGTTAGTTCTCAGTTGTGTTAGTTCTGTTGTGTTAGTTCTCAGTTAGTTGTGTTAGTTCTCCGTTAGTTGTGTTAGTTCTCAGTTAGTTGTGTTAGTTCTCAGTTAGTTGTGTTAGTTCTCAGTTAGTTGTTAGTTCTCAGTTAGTTGTGTTAGTTCTCAGTTAGTTGTGTTAGTTCTCAGTTAGTTGTGTTAGTTCTCAGTTAGTTGTGTTAGTTCTCAGTTAGTTGTGTTAGTTCTCAGTTGTGTTAGTTCTCAGTTAGTTGTGTTAGTTCTCAGTTAGTTTTGTTAGTTCTTAGTTAGTTGTGTTAGTTCTCAGTTAGTTGTTAGTTCTCAGTTAGTTGTGTTAGTTCTCAGTTAGTTGTGTTCTCAGTTAGTTGTGTTAGTTCTCAGTTAGTTGTGTTAGTTCTCAGTTAGTTGTGTTCTCAGTTAGTTGTGTTAGTTCTCAGTTAGTTCTTAGTTAGTTGTGCTAGTTCTTAGTTAGTTGTGCTAGTTCTTAGTTAGTTGTGTTAGTTCTCAGTTAGTTGTGTTAGTTCTCAGTTAGTTGTGTTAGTTCTCAGTTAGTTGTGTTAGTTCTCAGTTAGTTGTGCTAGTTCTTAGTTAGTTGTGTTAGTTCTTAGTTAGTTGTGTTAGTTCTCAGTTAGTTGTTAGTTCTTAGTTAGTTGTGTTAGTTCTCAGTTAGTTGTGTTAGTTCTCAGTTGTGTTAGTTCTGTTGTGTTAGTTCTCAGTTAGTTCTCAGTTAGTTGTGTTAGTTCTCAGTTAGTTGTGTTAGTTCTCAGTTAGTTGTGTTAGTTCTCAGTTAGTTCTTAGTTAGTTGTGCTAGTTCTTAGTTAGTTGTGCTAGTTCTCAGTTAGTTGTGTTAGTTCTCAGTTAGTTGTGTTAGTTCTCAGTTAGTTGTGTTAGTTCTCAGTTAGTTGTGTTAGTTCTCAGTTAGTTGTGCTAGTTCTTAGTTAGTTGTGTTAGTTCTCAGTTAGTTGTGTTAGTTCTCAGTTAGTTCTTAGTTAGTTGTGTTAGTTCTTAGTTGTGCTAGTTCTTAGTTAGTTGTTAGTTCTCAGTTAGTTGTGTTAGTTCTCAGTTAGTTGTGTTAGTTCTCAGTTAGTTGTGTTAGTTCTCAGTTGTGTTAGTTCTGTTGTGTTAGTTCTCAGTTAGTTGTGTTAGTTCTCAGTTAGTTGTGTTAGTTCTCAGTTAGTTGTGTTAGTTCTCAGTTAGTTGTGTTAGTTCTCAGTTAGTTGTGTTAGTTCTCAGTTAGTTGTGCTAGTTCTTAGTTAGTTGTGCTAGTTCTTAGTTGTGTTAGTTCTCAGTTAGTTGTGTTAGTTCTCAGTTAGTTGTGTTAGTTCTCAGTTAGTTGTGTTAGTTCTCAGTTAGTTGTGTTAGTTCTCAGTTAGTTGTGCTAGTTCTTAGTTAGTTGTGTTAGTTCTGTTAGTTGTGTTAGTTCTCAGTTAGTTCTTAGTTAGTTGTGTTAGTTCTTAGTTGTGCTAGTTCTTAGTTAGTTGTTAGTTCTCAGTTAGTTGTGTTAGTTCTCAGTTAGTTGTGTTAGTTCTCAGTTAGTTGTGTTAGTTCTCAGTTAGTTGTGTTAGTTCTCAGTTCTCTGCTGTGATACCGGAGCTCTTTCACCAGAGATGAGCTCATGAACATCACGGGAACAACTCCAGCGGACTTACGTCCATCTTTTCTCTTAACTTCTGTGGAATTACTGGACGTTCTCGTCAAAGCTGGTCTCACCGTAACTCACGCACTGAAGCGTCGTCGGAGAGGGAGACGGGCCGGCGCGCTCGTGCGTCTCCGCTCACGTGGATTTCGCACACCGCTGCCGGGCATATTTCTCTCCAACGTCCGCTCACTGTGCAACAAACTGGACGAACTTCAGCTGCTGGTGGGAAAGACAGAGACTTTTCTACATCTTCCGTTCTGTGCTTCACTGAGACCTGGCTCTGTGGATCCATACCGGACTCTGCGCTCCAGCTGGCGGCTTCCAGCTGTTCAGAGCGGACCGCGACACAGGGTGGAGGAATCTGTTTCTCCTCCAACAGCGGCTGGTGTAACGATGTGACAGTGATTCTACAGCACTGCTCTCCTGATCTGGAATCCTTCATCATGAACTGTAAACCCTTCTACTCCCCCGTGAGTTCTCTTCATTCATTCTGGTCGGTGTTTACATTCCGCCGCAGAGCAACGTGCAGGACGCACAGCGGACACTCACCGAACAGATACTGTGTGTGGAGCGGACCTACCGGACCCTCCAGTTATTGTCCTCGGTGACTTTAACAAAGGAAACCTCAGCCATGAACTCCCCAAATACAGACAGTTCATTAAATGCTCAACCAGAGAGGAGAACATTAGATCACTGCTACACCACAATCAGCGGGGCCATCACGCCGTCCCTCGGGCTGCACTGACTCTCTGACCACGCCATGGTCCATCTGATCCCCTCATACAGGCAGAAACTAAAGCTGTAAACATGTGGTGAGGAAACTCAAGCAGTGGACCAGTGAAGCTCTGGAGGACCTTCGGGCGTGTTTGGACTGTACAGACTGGGATGTCTTCAGGACTGCTACCAACAGTCTGGATGAGTACACAGAGGCTGTGACGTCATACATCAGCTTCTGTGAGGACAGCTGTGTTCCAACAAGCACCAGGGTGAGTTATAACAACGACAAACCCTGGTTCACAGCAGAACTCAGACAGCTAAGACTGCAGAAAGATCAGGCTTTCAGGAGTGGGGACAAGGACTTATATAAAGAGTCAAAGTACAGGTTTAGTGAGGCGGTGAGGAACGCTAAACGACTGTACTCTGAGAAACTACAACAACAGCTCTCAGCCAATGACCCCCCCCCCCCCACTCCATGAACGACCTCCACCTGGCAGACGAGCTGAACGAGCTCTATAGATTTGACGGACAATGGGACAGCCCTGACTCCATCCCCCACAGCTCCATCAACCAGCCCCAGACCACCAGGTCCCCCTGTGTGGGCTACATCATATCCCAGGACCTCAAGTGGGAGCTGAACATCAGCTCCATCACCAAGAAGGCTCAGCAGAGGATGTACTTCTTGAGGCAGCTGAAGAAATTCAACCTGCCAAAGACAATGTTGGTGCATTTCTACACAGCCATCATTGAGTCCATCCTCTGCTCCTCCATCATGGTCTGGTACGCTGCAGCCACAGCCAAGGACAAGGGCAGACTGCAGCGCATCATTCGCTCTGCTGAGAGGGTGATTGGCTGCAATCTGCCGTCCCTCCAGGACTTGTTCACTTTAAGAACCCTGAAGCGAGCAAGAAGGATTGTATCTGACCCCTCTCACCCTGGACATGAACTGTTCGTGCCCCTTCCATCTGGCAGGAGGCTGAGGTCCATCAGGACCAAGACCTCCATCAGGACCAAGACCTCCATCAGGACCAAGACCTCGCGCCACATGAACAGCTTCTTCCCGTCGTCAGTCGGGCTCATTAACAGAGACCAGGACCCCCTGACTCCGTCATCCCCAACACAACCTACCGGTCTCTCCCTGCACATCTCTGTTTCTTCATTTAAACACTCGACACTTTTAACATTTCGCTTGTTTACAGTCCTGTTATCAGTCTGTTGTGCACTTTATTTTATATTTCACTTTATTTTAGATCTTTCTGTACAATATGTTTCTACTCAGCACTGTTGATTGTTGTTGATTGTAAATGTTATGCACCTCTCGTCATGTCAAATTCCTTATATGTTCAACATACCACGGCAATAAACGGTTCTGATTCTGATGAAGTTCTTAAGTTTAAATCTGAGGTACTTGTACTTCACTTGAGTATTTCTATGTTCTGATTAATCTGACATTAATCTGACAGTTATTAGTTATTTTCCAGATTATTAATTAACTAATAAATGACGCTTTATTGTAGATTAAACTACCAGAAGTATATAAAGTAAATTAAACTTCAGCTCGTCATCAACACATGAATCTATTAATAGTTATAATACAATAATATAATATAAATATACGTTTAGTATATTTTAGTTTCTGAATTTGGTTTATTGCTGAGTAGTTTTTCACATTCAAGGAATTTATTTTGATGTATTAGTGCAGAAAGAAAAACAATTACAATAAAAAAAAAAACACTTTTAAAAATGTTTAAATAATAAATAATGTACAGACATATATAATGGCTGTTAGTCTGAGAGTACGATTTTAAATCAGGACTTTACTGCTAACAGAGTACTTCTACTCTGCAGTATTACTACTTTTACTAAAGTAAAAATGAAAGTAGTTACGAGACAAAAGTCGTATTTCTGTACGCGTTTTATTGTGAAAAGCTCGTACCGGATGTGTGTCGCGGTGTATTCCCGTAGGCTTGAAGCGGGAGGGTTTCCTGCTTCCTCTCGGTTCCTTTTTCTCGGTAGAACCAGAACCAGAGGAGTCCGGAGGGTTCTTCCGTTAAAGTACCGGGACGAACCGACGGGAATAAAATGGCGAAGACGTACGACTATCTGTTCAAGCTGCTGCTGATCGGTGACAGCGGCGTCGGTAAGACCTGTCTGCTGTTCCGGTTCAGCGAGGACGCGTTCAACACCACCTTCATCTCCACCATCGGTGAGTACCGGTGTCACTTCCGGTGTCATTTCCGGTGTAACGGAGATGCTAAGCTGTTAGCAGGTCTTAGTGATGAAAATTTGCTACAGAGCTAACGGTTCACCGGGAAAGTGAAAGTGTTCAGAGAGGAAGTGGAGGATTGGGGGGGGGGGGACCTTTGACCCCACTGACAGTAACTAGTATTAGTAACTAGTAGTAATAGTAGTAACAGTAGCAATAGTAGTAGTAGTACTAGTAGTAATAGTAGTAGTACCCTAGCAATAGTAGTAGTAATAGTACTAACGAGTAGTAATAGTAGTAGTACCAGTAGTAATAGTAGTACCAGTAGTAATAGTCGTAGTAGCTAGTAGTACCAGTAGTAATAGTAGTAGTAGCTAGTAGTTGTAGTAGCAATAGCAGCAATGATAGTAGATGAAGATGATGAAGATGTCTCTGCTGGTTTCCTCCCAGTTCACTTCAGCCTCTAGAACTGGATGAATGTAAAACGAGCTCCCACAATCCTTTGCTGCTATGGTTAGACAGACAGAGGACGCTCTGTCACCACGAGAGTCAGCTGACCTCTGACTGTGTGTGTGTCTGTCTGTGTGTGTGTGTGTGTGTGTGTGTGAGAGTGTCTGTGAGAGTGAGTGTGTGCGTGAGAGTGTGTGTGTGTGTGTGTGAGAGTGAGTGTGTGCGTGTGTGTGTGAGTGTGTGCGTGTGTGTGAGAGTGAGTGTGTGTGTGTGTGTGTGTGTGCGTGTGTGTGTGTGAGAGTGTGTGCGTGTGTGAGTGTGCGTGTGTGTGTGTGAGTGTGAGAGTGTGTGTGCGTGTGAGAGTGTGTGTGTGTGTGAGAGTGAGTGTGTGCGTGTGTGTGAGAGTGAGTGTGTGTGTGTGTGCGTGTGTGTGTGTGTGTGTGTGTGAGAGTGTGTGTGTGTGTGTGTGAGAGTGAGTGTGTGTGTGTGAGAGTGTGTGTGTGCGTGTGAGTGTGTGTGTGTGTGTGAGAGTGAGTGTGTGCGTGTGTGAGAGTGTGTGTGTGTGCGTGTGAGTGTGTGTGTGTGTGTGTGAGTGTGTGTGTGTGTGTGTGTGTGTGCGTGTGAGTGTGTGTGTGAGAGTGTGTGTGTGCGTGTGTGTGTGAGTGTGTGTGTGTGTGTGTATGTGTCTGTGTGTGAGAGTGTGTGTGTGCGTGTGAGAGTGTGTGTGTGTGTGTCTGTGTGTGAGTGTGTGTGTGTCTGTGTGTGTGTGTGTGTGTGTGAGAGTGTGTGTGTGTGTCTGTGTGTGTGCGTGTGAGAGTGTGTGTGTGTGTGTGTCTGTGTGTGAGAGTGTGTGTCTGTGTGTGAGAGTGTGTGTGTGTGCATGTGAGAGTGTGAGTGTGTGTGTGGAATGAAGAATGTCAGCGATGTGAAACTACTTATTCTGGATGATTTATAATAATATAAAGAACACAATGATCCAGTGATATACATTACTATATAATAATATATATTAATATACAGTAAGTCATTTGAAGACGTCACTGTGATGTGAAGAGGAGGAAGAGGAGGAGGAGGAAGAGGTCGTTGACCTTCTCTGCTGCTCGTTTCCGTAACAACCAGCAGAGAGCGTTTCACTTCCTGATTACAGAAAGAGAAGAAGAGGACAAGAGAAGAAGAGGACAAGAGAAGAAGAGGACAAGAGAAAGAAGAGAAGAAGAGGACAAGAGAAGAAGAGGACAAGAGAAAGAAGAGAAGAAGAGGACAAGAGAAGAAGAGGAGAAGAAGAGGACAAGAGAAGAAGAGAAAGAAGAGGACAAGAGAAGAAGAGGACAGGAGAAGAAGAGAAGAAGAGGACAAGAGAAGAAGAGGACAGGAGAAGAAGAGAAGAAGAGGACAAGAGAAGAAGAGGACAAGAGAAGAAGAGGACAAGAGAAGAAGAGAAAGAAGAGGACAAGAGAAGAAGAGAAAGAAGAGGACAAGAGAAGAAGAGGACAAGAGAAGAAGAGAAAGAAGAGGACAAGAGAAGAAGAGGACAGGAGAAGAAGAGAAAGAAGAGGACAAGAGAAGAAGAGGACAAGAGAAGAAGAGGACAGGAGAAGAAGAGAAGAAGAGAAAGAAGAGAAGAAGAGGACAAGAGAAGAAGAGAAAGAAGTTCATAGAATCAGCTGAACTAAACGTACATTTGACTTTAATCTTAATTTCTCAGATCATCGGGTCGATATTAAATAATAACAGATTTACACTCATGAGCCTCACGGTGAATTTTCTTTAGATTTCTTTATTTTCATGTTTATTATTTCTGCTCTTTGTTCTGGATCAATGTGGATCAATGTGGATCAGTGTGGATCAATGTGGATCAGTGTGGATCAATGTTGATCAATGTGGATCAGTGTGGATCAATGTTGATCAATGTTGATCAGTGTGGATCAATGTGGCTCAATGTGGATCAGTGTGGCTCAATGTGGATCAATGTGGATCAGTGTGGATCAATGTGGATCAGTGTGGATCAATGTGGATCAGTGTGGATCAGTGTGGATCAATGTTGATCAATGTGGATCAGTGTGGATCAGTGTGGATCAATGTTGATCAATGTTGATCAGTGTGGATCAATGTGGATCAGTGTGGATCAATGTGGATCAATGTTGATCAATGTGGATCAGTGTGGATCAGTGTGGATCAATGTTGATCAATGTGGATCAATGTTGATCAATGTTGATCAGTGTGGATCAATGTGGATCAGTGTGGATCAATGTGGATCAGTGTGGATCAATGTGGCTCAATGTGGATCAGTGTGGATCAATGTTGATCAATGTGGATCAATGTTGATCAGTGTTGATCAGTGTGGATCAGTGTGGATCAGTGTGGATCAATGTGGATCAATGTGGATCAATGTTGATCAATGTGGATCAATGTGGATCAGTGTGGATCAGTGTGGATCAATGTGGATCAATGTTGATCAGTGTGGCTCAATGTGGCTCAATGTGGATCAGTGTGGATCAGTGTGGCTCAATGTGGATCAATGTGGATCAGTGTGGCTCAATGTGGATCAATGTGGCTCAATGTGGATCAGTGTGGCTCAATGTGGCTCAATGTGGATCAGTGTGGCTCAATGTGGATCAGTGTGGCTCAATGTGGATCAGTGTGGCTCAATGTGGATCAGTGTGGCTCAATGTGGATCAGTGTGGCTCAATGTGGATCAGTGTGGATCAGTGTGGATCAATGTGGCTCAATGTTGATCAGTGTGGCTCAATGTGTATCAATGTTGATCAGTGTGGATCAATGTGGATCAATGTTGATCAGTGTGGATCAGTGTGGCTCAATGTGGATCAGTGTGGATCAATGTTGATCAGTGTGGATCAATGTTGATCAGTGTGGCTCAATGTGGCTCAATGTGGATCAGTGTGGCTCAATGTGGCTCAATGTGGATCAGTGTGGCTCAATGTGGATCAGTGTGGATCAATGTGGCTCAATGTGGATCAGTGTGGATCAGTGTGGCTCAATGTGGATCAATGTGGCTCAATGTGGATCAGTGTGGCTCAATGTGGATCAGTGTGGATCAGTGTGGCTCAATGTGGCTCAATGTGGCTCAATGTGGATCAATGTTGATCAGTGTGGATCAATGTGGATCAATGTTGATCAGTGTGGATCAATGTTGATCAATGTGGATCAATGTTGATCAGTGTGGCTCAATGTGGATCAATGTTGATCAGTGTGGATCAATGTGGATCAATGTTGATCAGTGTGGATCAATGTTGATCAATGTGGATCAATGTTGATCAATGTGGCTCAATGTTGATCAATGTGGCTCAATGTTGATCAGTGTGGATCAATGTTGATCAGTGTGGATCAATGTGGATCAGTGTTGATCAGTGTGGATCAGTGTGGATCAGTGTGGATCAGTGTGGCTCAATGTGGATCAGTGTTGCTCAATGATGATCAGTGTGGATCAATGTGGATCAGTGTGGATCAGTGTTGATCAGTGTGGATCAGTGTGGCTCAATGTGGATCAGTGTTGCTCAATGATGATCAGTGTGGATCAGTGTTGATCAGTGTGGATCAAGTGTGGATCAGTGTGGATCAATGTGGATCAGTGTGGATCAATGTGGATCAGTGTGGATCAGTGTTGATCAGTGTGGATCAATGTGGATCAGTGTGGATCAATGTGGATCAGTGTGGATCAATGTGGATCAGTGTTGATCAATGTGGATCAGTGTGGATCAATGTGGATCAGTGTTGATCAATGTGGATCAGTGTGGATCAATGTGGATCAATGTGGATCAGTGTAGATCAGTGTTGATCAGTGTGGATCAGTGTGGATCAGTGTTGATCAGTGTGGATCAATGTGGATCAGTGTGGATCAATGTGGATCAGTGTGGATCAGTGTTGATCAGTGTGGATCAATGTGGATCAGTGTGGATCAGTGTTGATCAGTGTTGATCAGTGTGGATCAATGTGGATCAGTGTGGATCAGTGTGGATCAGTGTTGATCAGTGTGGATCAGTGTTGATCAATGTGGATCAGTGTGGATCAATGTGGATCAGTGTGGATCAGTGTGGATCAGTGTTGATCAGTGTGGATCAATGTGGATCAGTGTTGATCAATGTGGATCAGTGTGGATCAATGTGGATCAGTGTGGATCAGTGTGGATCAATGTGGATCAGTGTGGATCAGTGTGGATCAGTGTTGATCAGTGTGGATCAATGTGGATCAGTGTGGATCAGTGTGGATCAGTGTTGATCAGTGTGGATCAGTGTTGATCAATGTGGATCAGTGTGGATCAATGTGGATCAGTGTGGATCAGTGTGGATCAGTGTTGATCAGTGTGGATCAATGTGGATCAGTGTTGATCAATGTGGATCAATGTGGATCAGTGTGGATCAATGTGGATCAGTGTGGATCAGTGTGGATCAATGTGGATCAGTGTGGATCAGTGTGGATCAGTGTTGATCAGTGTGGATCAATGTGGATCAGTGTTGATCAATGTGGATCAATGTGGATCAGTGTGGATCAATGTGGATCAGTGTGGATCAGTGTGGATCAATGTGGATCAGTGTTAATGTAATGGTACTGGAGGTCAGTGAGGCCTGTAGAGCAGCTCAGGGAATCAAACCAACATCCAGCTGGGGGTCGCTGTCACACTTTCACTCTCCATATCCGGCGCTTCTTCAGGCAGGAAGGAACGCTTGTTCAAAATATCTTTGACTTCCTGTCAGCTTACAGTGAAACAAACGCACCTCAGGCGGGCGGAGTTAACCGGGTCAGACTGAACCAATCAGGATCCACGATAACTCATTTATTCTTTTGTGAATCTACAAATCTCACTTTTCATATTTCCATCAGATCAAAAACACCGGAGACATCAAACTGGTGCTGACAAGTTTATTACCCAGCATGCTCTGCTTCAGTTGTTTCTGGTTGGCGTGGTAACAGCAGTGTTTTTCTTCAACATACAGACGTTAGCTCACGAGTCTGAAGTCGGTTTCTGTTTCAGTGTTCTGTGGGCTGAATGCTAACATGCTAGCATGCTAACCGTGTGAAGGCGGAGATACAGACCTGAGATCAGAACGTTTCACTTCTTTCTTCTGTTTCAGGAATCGACTTTAAAATCAGAACCATCGAACTGGACGGAAAGAAAATCAAACTTCAGATCTGGTGAGTTTGATCAATACATCCTGATCACTGACTATCAGAGGATCAATACATCCTGATCACTAACTATCAGAGGATCAATACATCCTGATCACTGACTATCAGAGGATCAATACATCCTGATCACTGACTATCAGAGGATCAATACATCCTGATCACTGACTATCAGAGGATCAATACATCCTGATCACTGACTATCAGAGGATCAATACATCCTGATCACTAACTATCAGAGGATCAATACATCCTGATCACTGACTATCAGAGGATAAATACATCCTGATCACTGACTATCAGAGGATCAATACATCCTGATCACTGACTATCAGAGGATCAATACATCCTGATCACTGACTATCAGAGGATCAATACATCCTGATCACTGACTATCAGAGGATCAATACATCCTGATCACTGACTATCAGAGGATCAATACATCCTGATCACTGACTATCAGAGGATCAATACATCCTGATCACTGACTATCAGAGGATCAATACATCCTGATCACTGACTATCAGAGGATAAATACATCCTGATCACTGACTATCAGAGGATCAATACATCCTGATCACTGACTATCAGAGGATCAATACATCCTGATCACTAACTATCAGAGGATCAATACATCCTGATCACTGACTATCAGAGGATCAATACATCCTGATCACTGACTATCAGAGGATTAATACATCCTGATCACTAACTATCAGAGGATCAATACATCCTGATCACTGACTATCAGAGGATCAATACATCCTGATCACTGACTATCAGAGGATCAATACATCCTGATCACTGACTATCAGAGGATCAATACATCCTGATCACTAATATTGATCACCTTCCTTTAGGGACACAGCTGGTCAGGAGCGGTTCAGGACCATCACGACGGCCTATTACAGAGGAGCTATGGTAAGACCCGCCCCCCTCCTGCTCAATGCTCTGCTATTGGCCAGAGGACCTGTCAATCAGACCTGAATACTTTGAAAACAGGAAGTGATGAATCTCCGGGGTCACATGACACTTTAAGATGATTTTAAAGGACGTTATTAGGGCTGCAACTAACGATTATTTTAATAATCGATTAATCGGGTGATTATTTTTTCGATTAATCGATTAATCGGATTAAAAATATAAAATAAAAAAAAGCATTAATTTCCAACCCTTTATTCAAAAACAGAAGTGACCTTGATCTGCTTTTAACCTCTAAAGTCAGTCATGTATGTTTTCTTTCTTTCTTTTCGTGTTTATTTTTTATTTTTTATTTTTTTCTTACTGTTATGTCGTAGATTTTGTTCTTATTATAAATGCTTCTATTGTTTCTGTTTTTAACATGTAAAGTGTCTTTGAGTGCCTTTTAAAGCGCTATATAAATAAAATGCATTATTATTAATATTATTATTATTATTATCTTCAGAAAGTGCACAAACAGGTTGCTCCTTGAACATCCCTGAGCTGTTAAAGTAATAATTAAAAAACAAATGAACTAACACAAAAAACATACACATGTGAACAAAAATATGTATATTTTTGTTTAAAGGGACCTGAGCTGTCAGAACAATAAATAATTTATAAAAAATAAAGAAAAACACAAATCAGAAAACTGAACAGGATTTGTTTGAACGTCAGAACTTGTTCTCTACACTCACAAACTGAATCATCACCGTGGTGCTCCGTGCCATCATGTCTCTTTTGCATATCTTGCAATGAACACTTTTTCAATGTATTAAGTGTGAAATGCTCCCACACCTTGGACCACTGAGGTCGTACTGATTTCTCTGCCTCCGCCATGTTTCAGAACAACGTTACGGGTCCGATGCTCTTTCCTCTGTTGTAAATTGTTTGATCGCATGTTTACTTTTATTGTGAAGAGCATGAAAACGGAAGTGATTTTACTGTGAAGAGACAGGAAGTAGCATGATACATGCTTATTCACAACAATGATAACGATAAGTGAAAACCTAACGTATATGTCGGGTCTGTTCACGGTAACAGTTGTTAAACTGCAGCTTTCAGGAAGTAAAGTGTTCCGTTCATAACCAGACGTGTTGGTCGTCAGTAGAAGCTCCACTTCGCGCTGTTTTTCCTTTTTTTTTTCTCAAACATCTCCGCGACTTATTGAGTTGCGTAATAATCGCGCGACACAACGAATCGATAATGAAAACTATTTTAATAATCGATTATTATCGATTCGTTGTTGCAGCCCTAGACGTTATTAGTATGAATTTATAATAATCAGTTTAACAGACAATAAAAACAACAATATTATGATAATAAATAAAATATTATTGTTTCACTAAACACGGCTGTTTAATTATCGATAATAATAATCTATTCAAACATTTTAAAATGCTCCAGAAGTAACAGACTGATCCTTTTATTGATCTGATGACATCACAATGTTTGATCAATATTCACATTAACTGAAGTTTGATCTCTTTAACTTTCTTTAATTGTGTGTGTGTGCGTGTCACTTCCTGTGCTGATGTCACTTCCTGTCTCTTTCTCCCCCTCCAGGGCATCATGCTGGTGTACGACATCACCAACGAGAAGTCCTTCGACAACATCAGGAACTGGATACGGAACATCGAGGAGGTAGGCCACGCCCCCTCCCACACCCATCACATGACCTCATCGGGTCACATGACCTCATGTTTAGTTGCTAGAGATCGAGCTGTTTCCTGCAGGATGCATTCACACGTGACACTCTGCTGCCACCTGGTGGTGTTGAATAACAACAGACTTCATGCTAAATGTAGTTCCACAGCTGCTGTTGGACTACAAACAGGTCATGTGACCGTAACATCCTCCATGTTTGTTTCTCAGCACGCGTCTTCAGACGTGGAGAGAATGATTCTGGGGAACAAATGTGACATGAACGACAAGAGACAAGTGTCCAAGGAGAGAGGAGAGAAGGTCTGTCCACTTACTGTTCATATCAATATGTCATTTATTTATTGTTATGAATCATATTCATATTATGTTATTATTATAATTCATATTAGTATATCATTCATGTATTATTATCATTTATATTATATTATTTAATGATTAATATGAATATGTTATTTATTTATTATTGTTATAAATATTATTATATATTAGTTTTTAGGCTCGAGTCTGAGTGCCAAAATATGGACACCGTGAGAAAGATAAGACTCTGCCGAACGCGCTGATGTGTTTTTATGTTTGTGGTTAATAATGTGAGCTGCAGAGCAAAATGCAGAACTGGTCCCGTCGCGTTCTTTGAGGAATGAGATTTAACATGGAGTCTGATGGAGCAGCTGGTTGGAGTTCATGTCGCTCTGCGGCTCTTTGAGCCAAATGTGTAAATCCGTTGGATTCCAGAGACACTTTACTGCGACCAGCACAACATTTGCAAGCTTTTGGGCCGAAGTGGTGAATAAAGAGTAAACATTGTGGGAGCTGGAGCGATTTGTTTGGAAAAATCACAGAATATTTTCCTGCTCCGCTCCACTCTGACAGTCAGTGGTTCTCAAACTTTTTCTGTCGCGCCCCAAAGATGTTGACGCCCCAACAAAATTGTAACAAAATGGTCCATGTTGAATTTTTATTGAAATAACATTTTGTGACTCTGTGCTTTTTCAAATAATAGAATAAAGAAAATTGCAATCACTTTTAAGTAAACCAGATTGCTCCATCAGACAAAAACAAATAAAATGTGCAATCACTTTGTTAGAACAATGCAAATAAAGTTCTATCTGCAAAAAAGAACTACAATTTGGCAAAAAAGAGCTTCAGACATAAAGCAGACTGGTCTCTCCTCATCTCCGACCGCGTTCACTGTGAAACCAGAGCAAGAGAGGCGTCACATGTTCTTCTTGCTGCTCGCTGTTCGTCTCGGATGCATCCCGTCTGCCAAATGTCTCTTCATTTGGAACACTAAGCCACACATGTGACTGGCCAAGGATCATGGCCGTCGCACATGCACAAGCGTAACCTGTTAACGGCGTAACGTAAACATTTACACGAAAGTACAGGCATTTCGCCATGTATTTATTAATTACTTTAAAAAAAAATTATTCTGCATTTCCCCCTGCGCCCCACCTGTAATACCACCGCGCCCCACTAGAGGGGCGCGCCCCTCAGTTTGAGAACCACTGCTCTAGCTCTTAACGAGCCGTGCAATACAAAATGTTCCTGAAACTTAATCTGTGACTTCATGGAAACTGTGCTAGCTATCAAAATGTCCCTTTGGCTCAATAAAGTGCAGCGTTCTGTCTACGTTTTAAACTTTGAATCATGTTTCTACGTTAATGTACGGCTCGTCAATATGGGCCCAAAGTTAAGTGTTGTTTTAGCTCTCTTCACGCCAGAACCCCATTCAAGTGAATGGAGAAATTTTGCTCAGTTTTTCGGGATTTTTGTGAAAACCGCTGGAAGAATCTCTGAGAAAAGTCGTTGCACACGATTCCCGATCAGGCCGCACGTTTCGATGTTTTTTTTGCGCAGGTGTTGGCAACGCTGTGTGAGGAGAAGCGCGGCAAACTTTCTGAATAAACCTGATGATTATGATGATTAAGCCCGATGGATTATAGACAGTGTGCTTTGTCTTTAACTGCCTTTGTGCTACAAAGACAGCAGATCAAAACTCTTCTTTTGTCTCTTGATGTCCAGCTGGCGATCGACTACGGGATCAAGTTCCTGGAAACCAGCGCGAAGTCCAGCATCAACGTAGAAGAAGTGAGTCATGACTCAGCACGTTCATGTGTAGAGACATAAAGAATAAAAGATTCAGATGTGAAGAAGTGAGTCATGACTCAGCACGTTCATGTGTAGAGACATAAAGAATAAAAGATTCAGATGTGAAGAAGTGAGTCATGACTCAGCACGTTCATGTGTAGAAACATAAAGAACTAGAAAATGCGTTGGAATGCTGAAATTAATTGCAAAAACATTGCTGAAAATAGATATCCAATTTTAAAACAATTGCAAAAAGCTTAATAATTCTAAATGTTTAAAGATTCCAAATATGAAAAGTCATGTCACCCCTCTCCTGAAAGAGCTGAACATTTTGATATTCGAACGGTTTCTGTGGCTTAAAAAATGTCAGCAGTAGTGATATTTGTAGTAGTAGTACTAGAAGTTGTAGTTGTAGTAGAAGTATTAGTAGCATTAGAATAAGTAGTAGTAGTAGCAGTAGTGATATTTGAAATATAAGTTGTAGTAGAAGTATCATTAGTAGTAGAAGTATTAGTAGCATTAGAATAAGTAGTAGTAGCAGTAGTGATATTTGAAATATAAGTTGTAGTTGTAGTAGAAGTATCATTAGTAGTAGAAGTATTAGTAGCATTAGAATAAGTAGTAGTAGTAGCAGTAGTGATATTTGTAATATAAGTTGTAGTAGAAGTATCATTAGTTGTAGAAGTATTAGTAGCATTAGAATAAGTATCAGTAGTAGTAGTAATAGCTGTAGTAGTGGTCGTAGTATTTAATATAACAGTAGTAGTAGTAGAAGTAGTCGTAATGGAAGTATTTGAAGTAGCAGTAGTAGTACTAGTAGCAGTCATACTAATAGCTGCAGTAGTATTAGTACTGGTAGTAGCAGGAATAGCAGTAGTAATAATATTAATGGTAGCAGTAATAGCAGTAGTAGTAGTAGTAATACTAGAAATATTAGCAGCAGAAGTAGTCGCAGTATTAGTAAGAGCATTCATTATTTCAACAAAAAAGCCAAATTTTGAGCTTAATGTTTATTTTGAAAGGGTGGGGGAGAGAGGAGGAGGAGACAGAATCAGAAAGTATGAAACACACAGAGGTTATTAAATGACAGGCTTTATCACAAGCATTCCAGTTAGAATTCACTCTGTGGGGCTTTTATTTTGAAATGGGGTGTGTGTGTGGGGGGGGGGGGGGGTCCTCTAAAGATCTCTAAGAACCTGAATGACTGTATGAGAGAGACACACAGAGGAGTGCATGTGTGTCTGAGTCTGTGTGTTTACCAACATCACTAATTAGCTTAATCAGAAACACCTTTTCATGGAGATAAAACAGGGAAACACCTCTCAAACAAATCCTCAAAACTCCCATAACCGTAGCTCCTATTGCTCCGATATTAATAAATGAGAGGAAGGATGAGTTGAAGAACATCCTGTGAAAATTGTGTCTGTAGTGGCTTAACTGGCGATCTAGAAATGGGGTACCGTGTTCTGTGGAAGATGTTTTTGAAGCAAAATTTAACATTGGTCTCTATGGAGCAGAAAGTTGGTTTTCCTCTCAATTAACGGCTTCGGTGTCAAATGTGGAAATCTGTGGGATTCCACAGTAATTTTTCTACGACAAGGACAATATTAGCTACTTCTACATCCAGAAATTATGCATGAAGAGTGAAGATTGTGGACACAGTGGCAAAACACAAATCTTTTTTTCACAAGAATCTCAAGCTGCTCTTCACTCTAGCGATGACATCACGCACTCTAAGATGCGCAATACACACCCATTATAAAGTCAGAAAAGGGCTGAAAAATCATAAAAGTTAAAATGGGACAGTTTAAAAAGTGTAATAGATATCAACAAGCTGAATCATGCGGCAATAGCTCACACAACACAAGTTGAAATGGTGTCTGTAGCTGAAAGTATGAGGAAGTTGAAGGATTTGAAAGTTGAAGAGGATTTGAACATTTTCTCCATAGAAACCCATTCAAAAAAAATGTGCAAAAGCATAATAATTCTAAAAGTTTAAAGATTAGAA
>JAFEUB010000273.1:42500-62500 GCA_024529925.1 Ophthalmolycus amberensis | reverse complement strand
GCGCTGTTAGGTTTCACTTTGACACACCTTGTTAGAGTCCGGGCTCGTTCAACTGCTGGACATAATACTTCTGTCACAAATAAATGTTTAATTGCTTGAATTGAGCTAAACGCCTCGATCTCAGTCTGTTACTCGAGTTCGATTCTCAACATGGTAGCAGAGAATGGTTGCAAAGATCCAAGAGGTTTTTTCATCGAGTAACAGGTGTTTCCTTCTGCCCACAGAAAGAAAAAAGGCGTTTTCCCGAGAGGCTGGGAGGCCGGTTGCCGACCGGAGCCATTCTGTTCACACCTCGGGAAACTGGTCAAGCAGCGCTGCAATAAAAGGTGAGCAGAGCCAATTTAATTGAAATCTGCAGATTGTTTTTAGTAACTAAATTGTATTGACCAGAAGTACTGAGCTGTGAGTATGAATTGCATTGACTAAATTGCTAAAGATAAAGATACGTAGCATTGTGACAGGATTGTTGTGACAAGCAGTGTGGGTTCTTTCTTTCTTTTAGCATAGAATGTACATGTGTGTGTGTGGATCTGACAGAAACTGACGATTGTGAAATTGCATAGGCTGACAGTGTGTTCACCGCGTAGGTTTTGAGGACTGTTCGGAAGTCACACAGCCGTGGCGAAAGCTTCGGTTTGCTGACCAATGACGGTCTGAAAAGACTGAATAACGGGCCATATTGTTGATTTATGTGACATAGCAAGCTGATGTTTGGATCACGTATATAGAAATTGTTGTTGAAATACGCTGATGTGAAAGGAGTGTGTCTGGAGACTGCACAACGCCATTTCCTCAAGGGACCAGCTTCGTGAAAAGCGTTCACTGTAAAACGCAGATCCATTACTTGGTTTGATGAACGAGTATTTCAGTAGTGGCAGTGTATGGGTCTGAGTGCAGCAGAGATGTGCTCTGGGAAGACATCGATTCAATTGTAACACAAGATATCTCCACTTTCTTCGGAACCGTGTTTCCATAAGGCGTACTTTGTAAAAAATAAGATCAAATAGATCTCCAGAAGTGGTTCGGGTGCGATTATTTGTGGATCACGGCAGTGTGTGGGAGATTGAGTGTGGATTAAAGATCTCTGGGAGACGCCCACTTCCTTAGGGGACCGGTTTCGTGCAAACGCTATAAAAACAGATCGATAAGTGATTTGTGCATGTTGACAGAAAAGGCAGTGTGTGGGTTCGATTTGGTATGATTGATGAGTGATTGTGTGAAGCGTACATGTGTAGAGACAGTACATGTGTTAGAGACAGCTGAGAATTGGAGTTGAAGTGTTTCCAAGGTTCGTGTGCTTGCCAGTGATTGACGGTTAGTGCAGCAGAGTCCACGCATGAGACATAAGCCTTGCACCCAACACAGAAACACAAACAATAGAGGCTAGAATAAAGACAGCTTAGGACAAGATAGAGCGGTTCAGATTTGCGCTAATATATGTGTCAGTTTTACTTACAGGGTCAGAGAAATTACAGATTTATTAGGAGTTGTGTAGGCTAAGGGCTCGCAAAATTTGTTAAAGCGAAAACAGAGCAGGCAGACAGACTGAAATAGGGAGTAAAGCATAGAGTAGAAATTAGATAAGGGCCAGGTGCAGTTAGGGAGTGTGAGCCAGGACAGTTCGAGTCTCGTTCAAGGTTGCAAGAAGAAAAATTTGACAGGAGCTTTGGCTCCCTCTGGTGGCAGTTCAGGTACTGCAAGAAGAAAATTTGACAGGAGCTTTGGCTCCCTCTGGTGGCACTTCAGGAACTGCAAGAAGAACATTTGACAGGAGCTTTGGCTCCAACTGGTGGACATTCGAGAGTACTGCATCAAAAATTTGAAATTTGAAATTTGGAAAAAAAAAAGAAATAATTAGGAATTTGGAATTTGAAATTTGAAATTTGAAATTTGAAAAAAAAAAAAAAAATACTATTTGAAATTTGAAAATTTTTGAAAATTCTAAAAAAAAAAAAAAAAAAATCATTTGCATTGAATTGAAGAAAAATTGAAAAAAAAAAAAAAAACACAAGAAGATATGGCTGGAGCTGTGGCTCCATCTGGAGGCTATTCAGGAGAACTGCAGTGCAAAATTGAAGAAAGCACTCACAGACACAGGAGGAAAGACTGTATGGAAAAGAGGCAACATCCATTGGGATAACTGCATGAAACGATGGCAAGAGGAGGGATGGTGGAAGGCGGCCAGTCCACTACCTCCATCAGTCAACAACCTCCGGCTTTTCACCAACGATTTGACGAAACGAGTGGCTCAAGCACAGACTGCAGAGACAAATCAAACGACAAATCAAACCAAGCGATGGGGGTTCGCTAACACACTGAAGCAAGCCCGCAAAGACAGAGAAGAGGAACAGCGAGTGGCAATGATGGCACTAGGAATGGCCATCACAGATCGGATGCAGGTGGACATGCCAACCGGAAAAGAAAAAACCAGCCCCCATCTGTCACTCGACATCACCTCACTCAACATCAACCCCCTTGACGTCACCCCTACCACCCAAGCCCAGGTAGGTCCAGAAAAGACTGCACAAGAACCGGGCCAGGCATCTCTGGCCTCGGCCCCTCCCCCGCCCTCAACTGGCCTGTATCCAGCACTTCCTCCAGTTCCTCCCCCATACTCCCCGAATAATCCATTTATACAAGCACCGATGAGACAAGTAAAGGGAGGACTGCTCACAGGAGCCTTCCAGATGGCCCTGGATGAAGGGTGCACCATCGACACGCGCTCCACCTCAACAGAGCGAGCGATGAGAGGCATGATGGAGAGGGTGAAAACATTGGAAAGAGCTATGACAAGAGTCCCCATAGACGATGAAGATCCTGAGACAGCAGAGAGAGGCCAGCAGGCCAACGAGGATGAAGCAGAGGCCCAGCAGCAGAGACACTTCGATCAGGAGTGCATTCAGCGACTTCGCGACGAAATCGCTGTCACAACACCTCGCCCCATGCACTCAGAAGAGACCTATGTGACAAGCAACCTGTACTATGATCCTGCAGCTGAAAGACAGCCATCACCAAGGCACTTGCACATGCCGCCGCACTCATGTCCCCAGACTACTCCCTACCGTTCCACCTTGATGTTTCTGAAAGACACAGCCTACTCAATGCTGTACTCTTCCAGAAAAAGGGGGGTGAAAGAGACGTACTGATGTATCATTCATCAAAACTTGACGCTGTGGAAAACGGTCAATCCACGTGCGCAAGGTATGTTGCAGCAGTGGCAAAAGCAATTGAAAAAACTTCTCATATTGTCATGGGCCATCCACTGGAAGTACACACGCATCATGGCGTGGCGGCATTCCTGATGAGTAAAGAATTCACGTTCAGTGCCGCAAGGAAAACAAAGATTCAACACACTTGCACCATGCCACACATCACCTTTGTGCCAGCCACAAGAAATATGACAGCTAACTTCACGGATGGACAACCACATGTGTGCGAGGAAGTTGCAGTACAAGAAAACAAATTGAGATCGGATCTCCAGAACACTCCCCACCTCACAGCTGAAGCCTGGCTCTACACGGATGGTTGCTGCTACAAAGGAGAAGAAGGGAACATTGCATCCTATGCAGTGGTGGAACAGAAGAGTGATGGCTATCACCAAACAGTGGAGTCAGGGATACTGCCACAACCCCCTTCGGCACAACTAGCGGAAGTGGAAGCACTGATTCAGGCTCTGAAGTGGAGCACGGACAAAATTGTAAATATCTTCACAGATTCGGCTTACGCCCATGGAGCGGCCCACATCGATGGCCCTGTATGGCGAAGACGGAACTTCACCACTTCAAATGACCACCCCATAAAACACGAAGCAGCTATGAGAAGGCTGGTAGAAGCAATCCAACTACCAAAGGGGGTGGCCATCATGAAATGCAAAGGACATGACACAATCAAATCACGAATCAGCGCCGGTAATGACGCGGCAGACAAAGCAGCAAAGAAAACTGGAGGCTACACACCTCGCCAAATGGTTATGAAGCCAACATCCGGCCCACCTGAGCTCACCATCGAACACATCAAAGATCATCAAAAGAAAGCAGGACCTTATGAATGGTCCGAATGGACACGAAAAGGAGCCTCAAAAGACAAAGAAGGTCTGTGGAGAGCCCACGACGGCAGAGTGGTTGCCTCAGCAGAACTGTGTGCAGCACTCCTACCAGGGGCCCACGGACCTACACACGAGGGAAAGAAACGGACATTGGACAATTTAAAACAACTATGGTGGCATCCGCACATGGAAGCGATATCTTTCCTCTTCTGCGATGAATGTCAAATTTGTGGCAATCACAACCCAAGAAAACCATTCAAGACACCGATGGGATCTTATCCCGTGCCCTCAGCCTGTTTCCAAGACATTAGCATAGATTATACAGATATGGGACCAGAGAACAGAGTGCAGGGAAAGAGGTACATCTTGGTAATGGTAGACAGATTTTCGAGATGGGTAGAAGCAATTCCCACCAAGAGAGAAGACGCGCAGACAGTTGTAAAGTGGCTGCAGACAGAACTGATTCCCCGTTACGGAGTACCGAGATGCATCCGCTCCGATAACGGATCACACTTTAGCAACACCATGCTCGCACAGGTAGAGCAATTTCTGGGAATCACACACCGATTCGGGTCAGTCTATCACCCGCAATCTCAGGGCCTGGTGGAACGAGCGAATCAGACCCTTAAGGCCAAAATTGCCAAAGTTTGCGCGGGCTCCAAATTAACATGGGTTGAGGCCCTGCCCCTGGCCCTTATGGCCATGAGGTCCGGAAAAGGGGGAGAAACACATCTCTCCCCACACGAGATCATGACTGGCCGGTCGATGCCAGGTCCACCCAGAGATGGAGGTCATATGCCACTTTTGGATGTACAGCAGATTGAAATGTCTGACTATATGAGTGCCCTAACTTCTCTTACTGAAGCTCTCTCCAAACAGATCGAGAGGACTCGAGCAGTACCTGAAGCAGTGGCAGCTGGAAAGCAGATACAAGTAGGTGATTGGGTCAGGGTCAAGGTTCACAAGCGCAAGTGGACTGACCCCAGGTGGACTGGGCCGTACGAGGTGAAGGAGGTTACTTCACACTCGGTCCAGGTCAAGGGCAAATCAGGCGCCCCTTGGCACCACCTGACACACTGTGTCCCAGCACCGGTACCAACCAGAACACTGGGAGAAATTCGCACTGATTTGGAAAATGCATCGGGAACTTAGACGCTGTCTAGGGGACCCTTATGCAAACCCCGCCGACCTAGATAGGCGGCGCTTCACCTGGAAAAGGGTGGGATGTGGGAAGAAAACTATGATTGGGGTGGGGGTGGGTATGGGCATATTTGTTGTCTTACTGATGTGGGGACTAGAAACCAAGTATCAGACACACCAGAATCAGACTTCTAATTCACCCGCCCCTTTTCCCTGTCCATCCCCGAATCTGACTCACAACCGAACAAGACGTAGTACCCCAACATTGGTCCATAAGACAGCATGTAGATCCAAACTCGTTCTGGCCATAGCAGTTTACATCGCGGTTTTCATAGCTATTCTCATCACCTGTGGCTGTTGCTGCATCCCCTGCCTCCGAACTTTGATAGGCCATCTTATTACATATGTTGCTTATCCACTGTTGGGTGGAGACCAGCCGGCCTCTGACCCAGAGGGGTCTTGGGACCAGGAAGAAGAACTAGAGTTGCGTTCCTTGACAAACTCTCAGTTAGACGACGACACACAAGTCTAAGAAGTTCACACCTAGCAGGTGTGAAAAGGGGGATTTGTAAATAAAATATATTCATTCCATCTTAAATAATATGCGCTATACTTATAAGCTTATATTGCGGAGTTGTGAGGTCACTGTAAGTAGGTCAAAAACTCCGAACAGGGCATTCCGTCGCCTGTTCGCACGATAGAAACAGATACAGTGGCCCTGAAAGTAACGCTTGCTTAAACCACCAGATTAGGGCGGAAACTGCCATCTTAGAGTTAGGAAAAGAGTTCTCTTTATCTATTCACACAGAGACTTCGAAATAGCTTAGAACTGCACCCTGTTTGACACCATAAAGTGTTAACAACATTTCACACACACTGACGTTCCAGAGAAGGCGGGATCCGGAAGTGAGCCAGTGTGGGTGAAGATGCCCAGAGCTCCATCAGGCTATCTGCTAGCTAAAAACAGATCCGCCTCCATCTTTGCTTTGACCAATAGGCTTCCAGAAGGAGGAACCTATCACATGCTTGCGCATCTCTGTATTAAGCGCTGTTAGGTTTCACTTTGACACACCTTGTTAGAGTCCGGGCTCGTTCAACTGCTGGACATAATACTTCTGTCACAAATAAATGTTTAATTGCTTGAATTGAGCTAAACGCCTCGATCTCAGTCTGTTACTCGAGTTCGATTCTCAACATGGTAGCAGAGAATGGTTGCAAAGATCCAAGAGGTTTTTTCATCGAGTAACAGGTGTTTCCTTCTGCCCACAGAAAGAAAAAAGGCGTTTTCCCGAGAGGCTGGGAGGCCGGTTGCCGACCGGAGCCATTCTGTTCACACCTCGGGAAACTGGTCAAGCAGCGCTGCAATAAAAGGTGAGCAGAGCCAATTTAATTGAAATCTGCAGATTGTTTTTAGTAACTAAATTGTATTGACCAGAAGTACTGAGCTGTGAGTATGAATTGCATTGACAAAATTGCTAAAGATAAAGATACGTAGCATTGTGACAGGATTGTTGTGACAAGCAGTGTGGGTTTCTTTTTCTTTTCTTTTTAGCATAGAATGTACATGTGTGTGTGTGGATCTGACAGAAACTGACGATTGTGAAATTGCATAGGCTGACAGTGTGTTCACCGCGTAGGTTTTGAGGACTGTTCGGAAGTCACACAGCCGTGGCGAAAGCTTCGGTTTGCTGACCAATGACGGTCTGAAAAGACTGAATAACGGGCCATATTGTTGATTTATGTGACATAGCAAGCTGATGTTTGGATCACGTATATAGAAATTGTTGTTGAAATACGCTGATGTGAAAGGAGTGTGTCTGGAGACTGCACAACGCCATTTCCTCAAGGGACCAGCTTCGTGAAAAGCGTTCACTGTAAAACGCAGATCCATTACTTGGTTTGATGAACGAGTATTTCAGTAGTGGCAGTGTATGGGTTTGAGTGCAGCAGAGATGTGCTCTGGGAAGACATCGATTCAATTGTAACACAAGATATCTCCACTTTCTTCGGAACCGTGTTTCCATAAGGCGTACTTTGTAAAAAATAAGATCAAATAGATCTCCAGAAGTGGTTCGGGTGCGATTATTTGTGGATCACGGCAGTGTGTGGGAGATTGAGTGTGGATTAAAGATCTCTGGGAGACGCCCACTTCCTTAGGGGACCGGTTTCGTGCAAACGCTATAAAAACAGATCGATAAGTGATTTGTGCATGTTGACAGAAAAGGCAGTGTGTGGGTTCGATTTGGTATGATTGATGAGTGATTGTGTGAAGCGTACATGTGTAGAGACAGTACATGTGTTAGAGACAGCTGAGAATTGGAGTTGAAGTGTTTCCAAGGTTCGTGTGCTTGCCAGTGATTGACGGTTAGTGCAGCAGAGTCCACGCATGAGACATAAGCCTTGCACCCAACACAGAAACACAAACAATAGAGGCTAGAATAAAGACAGCTTAGGACAAGATAGAGCGGTTCAGATTTGCGCTAATATATGTGTCAGTTTTACTTACAGGGTCAGAGAAATTACAGATTTATTAGGAGTTGTGTAGGCTAAGGGCTCGCAAAATTTGTTAAAGCGAAAACAGAGCAGGCAGACAGACTGAAATAGGGAGTAAAGCATAGAGTAGAAATTAGATAAGGGCCAGGTGCAGTTAGGGAGTGTGAGCCAGGACAGTTCGAGTCTCGTTCAAGGTTGCAAGAAGAAAAATTTGACAGGAGCTTTGGCTCCCTCTGGTGGCAGTTCAGGTACTGCAAGAAGAAAATTTGACAGGAGCTTTGGCTCCCTCTGGTGGCACTTCAGGAACTGCAAGAAGAACATTTGACAGGAGCTTTGGCTCCAACTGGTGGACATTCGAGAGTACTGCATCAAAAATTTGAAATTTGGAAAAAAAAAAGAAATAATTAGGAATTTGGAATTTGAAATTTGAAATTTGAAATTTGAAAAAAAAAAAAAAATACTATTTGAAATTTGAAAATTTTTGAAAATTCTAAAAAAAAAAAAAAAAAATCATTTGCATTGAATTGAAGAAAAATTGAAAAAAAAAAAAAAAACACAAGAAGATATGGCTGGAGCTGTGGCTCCATCTGGAGGCTATTCAGGAGAACTGCGTGCAAAATTGAAGAAAGCACTCACAGACACAGGAGGAAAGACTGTATGGAAAAGAGGCAACATCCATTGGGATAACTGCATGAAACGATGGCAAGAGGAGGGATGGTGGAAGGCGGCCAGTCCACTACCTCCATCAGTCAACAACCTCCGGCTTTTCACCAACGATTTGACGAAACGAGTGGCTCAAGCACAGACTGCAGAGACAAATCAAACGACAAATCAAACCAAGCGATGGGGGTTCGCTAACACACTGAAGCAAGCCCGCAAAGACAGAGAAGAGGAACAGCGAGTGGCAATGATGGCACTAGGAATGGCCATCACAGATCGGATGCAGGTGGACATGCCAACCGGAAAAGAAAAAACCAGCCCCCATCTGTCACTCGACATCACCTCACTCAACATCAACCCCCTTGACGTCACCCCTACCACCCAAGCCCAGGTAGGTCCAGAAAAGACTGCACAAGAACCGGGCCAGGCATCTCTGGCCTCGGCCCCTCCCCCGCCCTCAACTGGCCTGTATCCAGCACTTCCTCCAGTTCCTCCCCCATACTCCCCGAATAATCCATTTATACAAGCACCGATGAGACAAGTAAAGGGAGGACTGCTCACAGGAGCCTTCCAGATGGCCCTGGATGAAGGGTGCACCATCGACACGCGCTCCACCTCAACAGAGCGAGCGATGAGAGGCATGATGGAGAGGGTGAAAACATTGGAAAGAGCTATGACAAGAGTCCCCATAGACGATGAAGATCCTGAGACAGCAGAGAGAGGCCAGCAGGCCAACGAGGATGAAGCAGAGGCCCAGCAGCAGAGACACTTCGATCAGGAGTGCATTCAGCGACTTCGCGACGAAATCGCTGTCACAACACCTCGCCCCATGCACTCAGAAGAGACCTATGTGACAAGCAACCTGTACTATGATCCTGCAGCTGAAAGACAGCCATCACCAAGGCACTTGCACATGCCGCCGCACTCATGTCCCCAGACTACTCCCTACCGTTCCACCTTGATGTTTCTGAAAGACACAGCCTACTCAATGCTGTACTCTTCCAGAAAAAGGGGGGTGAAAGAGACGTACTGATGTATCATTCATCAAAACTTGACGCTGTGGAAAACGGTCAATCCACGTGCGCAAGGTATGTTGCAGCAGTGGCAAAAGCAATTGAAAAAACTTCTCATATTGTCATGGGCCATCCACTGGAAGTACACACGCATCATGGCGTGGCGGCATTCCTGATGAGTAAAGAATTCACGTTCAGTGCCGCAAGGAAAACAAAGATTCAACACACTTGCACCATGCCACACATCACCTTTGTGCCAGCCACAAGAAATATGACAGCTAACTTCACGGATGGACAACCACATGTGTGCGAGGAAGTTGCAGTACAAGAAAACAAATTGAGATCGGATCTCCAGAACACTCCCCACCTCACAGCTGAAGCCTGGCTCTACACGGATGGTTGCTGCTACAAAGGAGAAGAAGGGAACATTGCATCCTATGCAGTGGTGGAACAGAAGAGTGATGGCTATCACCAAACAGTGGAGTCAGGGATACTGCCACAACCCCCTTCGGCACAACTAGCGGAAGTGGAAGCACTGATTCAGGCTCTGAAGTGGAGCACGGACAAAATTGTAAATATCTTCACAGATTCGGCTTACGCCCATGGAGCGGCCCACATCGATGGCCCTGTATGGCGAAGACGGAACTTCACCACTTCAAATGACCACCCCATAAAACACGAAGCAGCTATGAGAAGGCTGGTAGAAGCAATCCAACTACCAAAGGGGGTGGCCATCATGAAATGCAAAGGACATGACACAATCAAATCACGAATCAGCGCCGGTAATGACGCGGCAGACAAAGCAGCAAAGAAAACTGGAGGCTACACACCTCGCCAAATGGTTATGAAGCCAACATCCGGCCCACCTGAGCTCACCATCGAACACATCAAAGATCATCAAAAGAAAGCAGGACCTTATGAATGGTCCGAATGGACACGAAAAGGAGCCTCAAAAGACAAAGAAGGTCTGTGGAGAGCCCACGACGGCAGAGTGGTTGCCTCAGCAGAACTGTGTGCAGCACTCCTACCAGGGGCCCACGGACCTACACACGAGGGAAAGAAACGGACATTGGACAATTTAAAACAACTATGGTGGCATCCGCACATGGAAGCGATATCTTTCCTCTTCTGCGATGAATGTCAAATTTGTGGCAATCACAACCCAAGAAAACCATTCAAGACACCGATGGGATCTTATCCCGTGCCCTCAGCCTGTTTCCAAGACATTAGCATAGATTATACAGATATGGGACCAGAGAACAGAGTGCAGGGAAAGAGGTACATCTTGGTAATGGTAGACAGATTTTCGAGATGGGTAGAAGCAATTCCCACCAAGAGAGAAGACGCGCAGACAGTTGTAAAGTGGCTGCAGACAGAACTGATTCCCCGTTACGGAGTACCGAGATGCATCCGCTCCGATAACGGATCACACTTTAGCAACACCATGCTCGCACAGGTAGAGCAATTTCTGGGAATCACACACCGATTCGGGTCAGTCTATCACCCGCAATCTCAGGGCCTGGTGGAACGAGCGAATCAGACCCTTAAGGCCAAAATTGCCAAAGTTTGCGCGGGCTCCAAATTAACATGGGTTGAGGCCCTGCCCCTGGCCCTTATGGCCATGAGGTCCGGAAAAGGGGGAGAAACACATCTCTCCCCACACGAGATCATGACTGGCCGGTCGATGCCAGGTCCACCCAGAGATGGAGGTCATATGCCACTTTTGGATGTACAGCAGATTGAAATGTCTGACTATATGAGTGCCCTAACTTCTCTTACTGAAGCTCTCTCCAAACAGATCGAGAGGACTCGAGCAGTACCTGAAGCAGTGGCAGCTGGAAAGCAGATACAAGTAGGTGATTGGGTCAGGGTCAAGGTTCACAAGCGCAAGTGGACTGACCCCAGGTGGACTGGGCCGTACGAGGTGAAGGAGGTTACTTCACACTCGGTCCAGGTCAAGGGCAAATCAGGCGCCCCTTGGCACCACCTGACACACTGTGTCCCAGCACCGGTACCAACCAGAACACTGGGAGAAATTCGCACTGATTTGGAAAATGCATCGGGAACTTAGACGCTGTCTAGGGGACCCTTATGCAAACCCCGCCGACCTAGATAGGCGGCGCTTCACCTGGAAAAGGGTGGGATGTGGGAAGAAAACTATGATTGGGGTGGGGGTGGGTATGGGCATATTTGTTGTCTTACTGATGTGGGGACTAGAAACCAAGTATCAGACACACCAGAATCAGACTTCTAATTCACCCGCCCCTTTTCCCTGTCCATCCCCGAATCTGACTCACAACCGAACAAGACGTAGTACCCCAACATTGGTCCATAAGACAGCATGTAGATCCAAACTCGTTCTGGCCATAGCAGTTTACATCGCGGTTTTCATAGCTATTCTCATCACCTGTGGCTGTTGCTGCATCCCCTGCCTCCGAACTTTGATAGGCCATCTTATTACATATGTTGCTTATCCACTGTTGGGTGGAGACCAGCCGGCCTCTGACCCAGAGGGGTCTTGGGACCAGGAAGAAGAACTAGAGTTGCGTTCCTTGACAAACTCTCAGTTAGACGACGACACACAAGTCTAAGAAGTTCACACCTAGCAGGTGTGAAAAGGGGGATTTGTAAATAAAATATATTCATTCCATCTTAAATAATATGCGCTATACTTATAAGCTTATATTGCGGAGTTGTGAGGTCACTGTAAGTAGGTCAAAAACTCCGAACAGGGCATTCCGTCGCCTGTTCGCACGATAGAAACAGATACAGTGGCCCTGAAAGTAACGCTTGCTTAAACCACCAGATTAGGGCGGAAACTGCCATCTTAGAGTTAGGAAAAGAGTTCTCTTTATCTATTCACACAGAGACTTCGAAATAGCTTAGAACTGCACCCTGTTTGACACCATAAAGTGTTAACAACATTTCACACACACTGACGTTCCAGAGAAGGCGGGATCCGGAAGTGAGCCAGTGTGGGTGAAGATGCCCAGAGCTCCATCAGGCTATCTGCTAGCTAAAAACAGATCCGCCTCCATCTTTGCTTTGACCAATAGGCTTCCAGAAGGAGGAACCTATCACATGCTTGCGCATCTCTGTATTAAGCGCTGTTAGGTTTCACTTTGACACACCTTGTTAGAGTCCGGGCTCGTTCAACTGCTGGACATAATACTTCTGTCACAAATAAATGTTTAATTGCTTGAATTGAGCTAAACGCCTCGATCTCAGTCTGTTACTCGAGTTCGATTCTCAACATGGTAGCAGAGAATGGTTGCAAAGATCCAAGAGGTTTTTTCATCGAGTAACAGGTGTTTCCTTCTGCCCACAGAAAGAAAAAAGGCGTTTTCCCGAGAGGCTGGGAGGCCGGTTGCCGACCGGAGCCATTCTGTTCACACCTCGGGAAACTGGTCAAGCAGCGCTGCAATAAAAGGTGAGCAGAGCCAATTTAATTGAAATCTGCAGATTGTTTTTAGTAACTAAATTGTATTGACCAGAAGTACTGAGCTGTGAGTATGAATTGCATTGACAAAATTGCTAAAGATAAAGATACGTAGCATTGTGACAGGATTGTTGTGACAAGCAGTGTGGGTTTCTTTTTCTTTTCTTTTTAGCATAGAATGTACATGTGTGTGTGTGGATCTGACAGAAACTGACGATTGTGAAATTGCATAGGCTGACAGTGTGTTCACCGCGTAGGTTTTGAGGACTGTTCGGAAGTCACACAGCCGTGGCGAAAGCTTCGGTTTGCTGACCAATGACGGTCTGAAAAGACTGAATAACGGGCCATATTGTTGATTTATGTGACATAGCAAGCTGATGTTTGGATCACGTATATAGAAATTGTTGTTGAAATACGCTGATGTGAAAGGAGTGTGTCTGGAGACTGCACAACGCCATTTCCTCAAGGGACCAGCTTCGTGAAAAGCGTTCACTGTAAAACGCAGATCCATTACTTGGTTTGATGAACGAGTATTTCAGTAGTGGCAGTGTATGGGTTTGAGTGCAGCAGAGATGTGCTCTGGGAAGACATCGATTCAATTGTAACACAAGATATCTCCACTTTCTTCGGAACCGTGTTTCCATAAGGCGTACTTTGTAAAAAATAAGATCAAATAGATCTCCAGAAGTGGTTCGGGTGCGATTATTTGTGGATCACGGCAGTGTGTGGGAGATTGAGTGTGGATTAAAGATCTCTGGGAGACGCCCACTTCCTTAGGGGACCGGTTTCGTGCAAACGCTATAAAAACAGATCGATAAGTGATTTGTGCATGTTGACAGAAAAGGCAGTGTGTGGGTTCGATTTGGTATGATTGATGAGTGATTGTGTGAAGCGTACATGTGTAGAGACAGTACATGTGTTAGAGACAGCTGAGAATTGGAGTTGAAGTGTTTCCAAGGTTCGTGTGCTTGCCAGTGATTGACGGTTAGTGCAGCAGAGTCCACGCATGAGACATAAGCCTTGCACCCAACACAGAAACACAAACAATAGAGGCTAGAATAAAGACAGCTTAGGACAAGATAGAGCGGTTCAGATTTGCGCTAATATATGTGTCAGTTTTACTTACAGGGTCAGAGAAATTACAGATTTATTAGGAGTTGTGTAGGCTAAGGGCTCGCAAAATTTGTTAAAGCGAAAACAGAGCAGGCAGACAGACTGAAATAGGGAGTAAAGCATAGAGTAGAAATTAGATAAGGGCCAGGTGCAGTTAGGGAGTGTGAGCCAGGACAGTTCGAGTCTCGTTCAAGGTTGCAAGAAGAAAAATTTGACAGGAGCTTTGGCTCCCTCTGGTGGCAGTTCAGGTACTGCAAGAAGAAAATTTGACAGGAGCTTTGGCTCCCTCTGGTGGCACTTCAGGAACTGCAAGAAGAACATTTGACAGGAGCTTTGGCTCCAACTGGTGGACATTCGAGAGTACTGCATCAAAAATTTGAAATTTGGAAAAAAAAAAGAAATAATTAGGAATTTGGAATTTGAAATTTGAAATTTGAAATTTGAAAAAAAAAAAAAAAATACTATTTGAAATTTGAAAATTTTTGAAAATTCTAAAAAAAAAAAAAAAAAATCATTTGCATTGAATTGAAGAAAAATTGAAAAAAAAAAAAAAAACACAAGAAGATATGGCTGGAGCTGTGGCTCCATCTGGAGGCTATTCAGGAGAACTGCGTGCAAAATTGAAGAAAGCACTCACAGACACAGGAGGAAAGACTGTATGGAAAAGAGGCAACATCCATTGGGATAACTGCATGAAACGATGGCAAGAGGAGGGATGGTGGAAGGCGGCCAGTCCACTACCTCCATCAGTCAACAACCTCCGGCTTTTCACCAACGATTTGACGAAACGAGTGGCTCAAGCACAGACTGCAGAGACAAATCAAACGACAAATCAAACCAAGCGATGGGGGTTCGCTAACACACTGAAGCAAGCCCGCAAAGACAGAGAAGAGGAACAGCGAGTGGCAATGATGGCACTAGGAATGGCCATCACAGATCGGATGCAGGTGGACATGCCAACCGGAAAAGAAAAAACCAGCCCCCATCTGTCACTCGACATCACCTCACTCAACATCAACCCCCTTGACGTCACCCCTACCACCCAAGCCCAGGTAGGTCCAGAAAAGACTGCACAAGAACCGGGCCAGGCATCTCTGGCCTCGGCCCCTCCCCCGCCCTCAACTGGCCTGTATCCAGCACTTCCTCCAGTTCCTCCCCCATACTCCCCGAATAATCCATTTATACAAGCACCGATGAGACAAGTAAAGGGAGGACTGCTCACAGGAGCCTTCCAGATGGCCCTGGATGAAGGGTGCACCATCGACACGCGCTCCACCTCAACAGAGCGAGCGATGAGAGGCATGATGGAGAGGGTGAAAACATTGGAAAGAGCTATGACAAGAGTCCCCATAGACGATGAAGATCCTGAGACAGCAGAGAGAGGCCAGCAGGCCAACGAGGATGAAGCAGAGGCCCAGCAGCAGAGACACTTCGATCAGGAGTGCATTCAGCGACTTCGCGACGAAATCGCTGTCACAACACCTCGCCCCATGCACTCAGAAGAGACCTATGTGACAAGCAACCTGTACTATGATCCTGCAGCTGAAAGACAGCCATCACCAAGGCACTTGCACATGCCGCCGCACTCATGTCCCCAGACTACTCCCTACCGTTCCACCTTGATGTTTCTGAAAGACACAGCCTACTCAATGCTGTACTCTTCCAGAAAAAGGGGGGTGAAAGAGACGTACTGATGTATCATTCATCAAAACTTGACGCTGTGGAAAACGGTCAATCCACGTGCGCAAGGTATGTTGCAGCAGTGGCAAAAGCAATTGAAAAAACTTCTCATATTGTCATGGGCCATCCACTGGAAGTACACACGCATCATGGCGTGGCGGCATTCCTGATGAGTAAAGAATTCACGTTCAGTGCCGCAAGGAAAACAAAGATTCAACACACTTGCACCATGCCACACATCACCTTTGTGCCAGCCACAAGAAATATGACAGCTAACTTCACGGATGGACAACCACATGTGTGCGAGGAAGTTGCAGTACAAGAAAACAAATTGAGATCGGATCTCCAGAACACTCCCCACCTCACAGCTGAAGCCTGGCTCTACACGGATGGTTGCTGCTACAAAGGAGAAGAAGGGAACATTGCATCCTATGCAGTGGTGGAACAGAAGAGTGATGGCTATCACCAAACAGTGGAGTCAGGGATACTGCCACAACCCCCTTCGGCACAACTAGCGGAAGTGGAAGCACTGATTCAGGCTCTGAAGTGGAGCACGGACAAAATTGTAAATATCTTCACAGATTCGGCTTACGCCCATGGAGCGGCCCACATCGATGGCCCTGTATGGCGAAGACGGAACTTCACCACTTCAAATGACCACCCCATAAAACACGAAGCAGCTATGAGAAGGCTGGTAGAAGCAATCCAACTACCAAAGGGGGTGGCCATCATGAAATGCAAAGGACATGACACAATCAAATCACGAATCAGCGCCGGTAATGACGCGGCAGACAAAGCAGCAAAGAAAACTGGAGGCTACACACCTCGCCAAATGGTTATGAAGCCAACATCCGGCCCACCTGAGCTCACCATCGAACACATCAAAGATCATCAAAAGAAAGCAGGACCTTATGAATGGTCCGAATGGACACGAAAAGGAGCCTCAAAAGACAAAGAAGGTCTGTGGAGAGCCCACGACGGCAGAGTGGTTGCCTCAGCAGAACTGTGTGCAGCACTCCTACCAGGGGCCCACGGACCTACACACGAGGGAAAGAAACGGACATTGGACAATTTAAAACAACTATGGTGGCATCCGCACATGGAAGCGATATCTTTCCTCTTCTGCGATGAATGTCAAATTTGTGGCAATCACAACCCAAGAAAACCATTCAAGACACCGATGGGATCTTATCCCGTGCCCTCAGCCTGTTTCCAAGACATTAGCATAGATTATACAGATATGGGACCAGAGAACAGAGTGCAGGGAAAGAGGTACATCTTGGTAATGGTAGACAGATTTTCGAGATGGGTAGAAGCAATTCCCACCAAGAGAGAAGACGCGCAGACAGTTGTAAAGTGGCTGCAGACAGAACTGATTCCCCGTTACGGAGTACCGAGATGCATCCGCTCCGATAACGGATCACACTTTAGCAACACCATGCTCGCACAGGTAGAGCAATTTCTGGGAATCACACACCGATTCGGGTCAGTCTATCACCCGCAATCTCAGGGCCTGGTGGAACGAGCGAATCAGACCCTTAAGGCCAAAATTGCCAAAGTTTGCGCGGGCTCCAAATTAACATGGGTTGAGGCCCTGCCCCTGGCCCTTATGGCCATGAGGTCCGGAAAAGGGGGAGAAACACATCTCTCCCCACACGAGATCATGACTGGCCGGTCGATGCCAGGTCCACCCAGAGATGGAGGTCATATGCCACTTTTGGATGTACAGCAGATTGAAATGTCTGACTATATGAGTGCCCTAACTTCTCTTACTGAAGCTCTCTCCAAACAGATCGAGAGGACTCGAGCAGTACCTGAAGCAGTGGCAGCTGGAAAGCAGATACAAGTAGGTGATTGGGTCAGGGTCAAGGTTCACAAGCGCAAGTGGACTGACCCCAGGTGGACTGGGCCGTACGAGGTGAAGGAGGTTACTTCACACTCGGTCCAGGTCAAGGGCAAATCAGGCGCCCCTTGGCACCACCTGACACACTGTGTCCCAGCACCGGTACCAACCAGAACACTGGGAGAAATTCGCACTGATTTGGAAAATGCATCGGGAACTTAGACGCTGTCTAGGGGACCCTTATGCAAACCCCGCCGACCTAGATAGGCGGCGCTTCACCTGGAAAAGGGTGGGATGTGGGAAGAAAACTATGATTGGGGTGGGGGTGGGTATGGGCATATTTGTTGTCTTACTGATGTGGGGACTAGAAACCAAGTATCAGACACACCAGAATCAGACTTCTAATTCACCCGCCCCTTTTCCCTGTCCATCCCCGAATCTGACTCACAACCGAACAAGACGTAGTACCCCAACATTGGTCCATAAGACAGCATGTAGATCCAAACTCGTTCTGGCCATAGCAGTTTACATCGCGGTTTTCATAGCTATTCTCATCACCTGTGGCTGTTGCTGCATCCCCTGCCTCCGAACTTTGATAGGCCATCTTATTACATATGTTGCTTATCCACTGTTGGGTGGAGACCAGCCGGCCTCTGACCCAGAGGGGTCTTGGGACCAGGAAGAAGAACTAGAGTTGCGTTCCTTGACAAACTCTCAGTTAGACGACGACACACAAGTCTAAGAAGTTCACACCTAGCAGGTGTGAAAAGGGGGATTTGTAAATAAAATATATTCATTCCATCTTAAATAATATGCGCTATACTTATAAGCTTATATTGCGGAGTTGTGAGGTCACTGTAAGTAGGTCAAAAACTCCGAACAGGGCATTCCGTCGCCTGTTCGCACGATAGAAACAGATACAGTGGCCCTGAAAGTAACGCTTGCTTAAACCACCAGATTAGGGCGGAAACTGCCATCTTAGAGTTAGGAAAAGAGTTCTCTTTATCTATTCACACAGAGACTTCGAAATAGCTTAGAACTGCACCCTGTTTGACACCATAAAGTGTTAACAACATTTCACACACACTGACGTTCCAGAGAAGGCGGGATCCGGAAGTGAGCCAGTGTGGGTGAAGATGCCCAGAGCTCCATCAGGCTATCTGCTAGCTAAAAACAGATCCGCCTCCATCTTTGCTTTGACCAATAGGCTTCAAGAAGGAGGAACCTATGACAGGCTTGCGCATCTCTGTATTAAGCGCTGTTAGGTTTCACTTTGACACACCTTGTTAGAGTCCGGGCTCGTTCAACTGCTGGACATAATACTTCTGTCACAAATAAATGTTTAATTGCTTGAATTGAGCTAAACGCCTCGATCTCAGTCTGTTACTCGAGTTCGATTCTCAACAAGCTCTACTCTTCATCACTATGATGCAGCTCTACTCTTCATCACTATGATGCAGCTCTACTCTTCATCACTATGATGCAGCTCTACTCTTCATCACTATGATGCAGCTCTACTCTTCATCACTATGATGCAGCTCTACTCTTCATCACTATGATGCAGCTCTACTCTTCATCACTATGATGCAGCTCTACTCTTCATCACTATGATGCTGCTCTACTCTTCATCACTATGATGCAGCTCTACTCTTCATCACGATGATGCTGCTCTACTCTTCATCACTATGACGCTGCTCTACTCTTCATCACTATGATGCAGCTCTACTCTTCATCACTATGATGCTGCTCTACTCTTCATCACTATGATGCAGCTCTACTCTTCATCACTATGATGCAGCTCTACTCTTCATCACTATGATGCTGCTCTACTCTTCATCACTATGACCAGCTCTACTCTTCATCACTATGATGCTGCTCTACTCTTCATCACTATGATGCTGCTCTACTCTTCATCACTATGATGCTGCTCTACTCTGCATCACTATGATGCAGCTCTACTCTTCATCACTATGATGCTGCTCTACTCTTCATCACTATGATGCTGCTCTACTCTTCATCACTATGACTATGATAGCTGCTCTACTCTTCATCACTATGATGCAGCTCTACTCTTCATCACTATGATGCAGCTCTACTCTTCATCACTATGACCAGCTCTACTCTTCATCACTATGACCAGCTCTACTCTTCATCACTATGATGCTGCTCTACTCTTCATCACTATGACCAGCTCTACTCTTCATCACTATGATGCAGCTCTACTCTTCATCACTATGATGCAGCTCTACTCTTCATCACTATGATGCTGCTCTACTCTGCATAACTATGATGCAGCTCTACTCTTCATCACTATGATGCTGCTCTACTCTTCATCACTATGATGCTGCTCTACTCTTCATCACTATGATGCTGCTCTACTCTTCATCACTATGATGCAGCTCTACTCTTCATCACTATGATGCTGCTCTACTCTTCATCACTATGATGCTGCTCTACTCTTCATCACTATGATGCTGCGCTACTCTTCATCACTATGATGCAGCTCTACTCTTCATCACTATGATGCAGCTCTACTCTTCATCACTATGATGCTGCTCTACTCTTCATCACTAT